>NW_019014544.1:570919-590033 GCF_000150535.2 Carica papaya
GGAGCCTTTTCTGACCGTCAAAAAAGGTAAAAATTTTATCTTTTGTTCGTAATTTAATTCTAAATACACCCATGACCAAATTGGAGCAAAATGACTAGCTAATTGATCGAAAAACATAGACGAAGCTCGGTGCCGTCGCAGAGAATTTCACAAAACACCTCCAATAAGGCCCTTCCCAATTCCTGTTATGTGTAATTTTTCCACTATGTGATCATCGTGTTCTTCTCTAAAGGCTAACCAAAGCAAAATACCCAACCGCAACGTGAGCCAGAGGAGCTGCCGCACCAAAGAGACTCGCCGCTGGTGAATTTCGATTTTTTGTATTTTTTGGGCCAACTGAGGTCCTTTAATGTGTTTTCTTACATGGATTGATGCAGAATCGGCTGAAAACAACCGACCCGAGGCGAACGGCCGCTGCGGGCGGTGACACCGTCGGCGGAGCACGGCGGAGCCGCCGTATCAAAATTCTGAAATTGGTCAAGTGCACCTTGGGACTGATTTTGAGTTTGTTTGGGACATTTATAGGTACTATTAGTGCATTTTAATTCTTAAAGAAAAATTTAGGGAACCCAAAAATTACCCGTAAGCGAAGTCGAATAGCTTAGCTTGTTGGGCATCAAGTCTAGTAAGAATCCCTCACCCTATTCCCTATCATAGAATTGAAGTTTAAATAAATAATAATACAATATTTGTGTGAATTTAAAAAATGTGCATAATTAATTACGGATTGCTAATGGAGCCAGAACCGAAAATTCTCTACTGTTGCTTTGTTGATTGTTTTATAGTTCAAATGCATGATAGTACCTTATTAATTGATTTTATGACTTTGAATGCATGTATGATTTATTCTGTGTTTACTGTTGAAGAAAAAAAAATAAAGGTTAAACGGTAAAAATTGTGTGATGAACTGAATAGATGAAACAGCAGCTTTACTGGATATCCTAGGAGATGGTGGACGGATCAGGTACATAGAAAACCCTACTGTGAATGTTGTCTCATGCCAGACTGGGTAGGGAGACTTGATAATTTGGCGCTCATACCGGACGGGGTATGGGGACGACCCGCTTCACCCTCATACCAGACGGGGTATTGAGGTTTGATAAATTGACGCTCATATCGGACAGAGTATGAGGAATGCCCGTAATTGAGAATGTTAAATAAAAGGGTTCACATGCAGTGGGAACATCCCTATGAACCCCCATGGATACCAGCAGGCTAGTAAAAAGAGTGACACTTATTGTTTGATTTATTGATGATGGATATAGATTTATAAAAAGTGCTATGATTGCTGATTATACATAGAATTATGATCTGTATAATATTATTATCTGTATATATTATTTTATAAATTCAACTACGGTAAGTGAACGGTAAATGATTTTTATGATTAATAAATGAATTTACTAAATTTAGTATTCCATTAGTGTTTTTTATTTTCTACCAACCTTTATTTATGTGTCGGTGATATAGTGTGATGTTCTTATTGGGCTAGTATAGCTCATTCCTTATTTAACCATTTCAGATCAAGAGGACCAAGTTCGAGAGCTCGAACCAAAAAAGGATTGTGAGTATATGCTAGTTTTATTTACTTTTCGTTTATTTCCTTATTTCTTGTATTTTTTTTAAAGATTTAATTCCGCAGCCCTGTTTGGCTCTTTAAGTTATTGTGTAGCGAATGTAAACCTTGAATATTTAGTACGTTTTCGCACTTAAGTTATAATTTATTTCATTTAGATTTTTCCGGAGTCGCTACAAATTTAATTCAGAATATTTTATGTTTGTTTCAAACAGTAATATTTTTTTTAATGTTTAATAGAAAAAATTTTAAATAGTTAAACTATGTTTAAATTTTTTTAAAAAAATAACTTAATGGAATGTTTTCAAATAATTATTAAATTAATGAATAACAATAATATTATATATTTTATTATTTTATTATTAATTAATTAGTTAGTTACTTAAAATCAATTAAACTGTTTTTTAAAATGTCTAAATAAGTTCGAATTATTTTAAATTTTTATTATAAATGAAAATAAAAATTGTGCATTTGAAACAAACAAAAAAAATCATAGATTAAATTATAATTAAAAATATTAGAGATTAAATTACAAAAAAATCAAATTTTGATGATTAATTTACTAGTTTGCTCTAAAGAGAAAACATCAATGTATTACATGGTATGCATTTATTAAAATATGTACACACTTAGTTTTCTAAATAATTTCAAAGAGGATTAGTTTGAGTCTATTTGCTTTGGATTTTAATTATTTTTGTGACCTTGTTACATGGGCCAAATGCTCCAAAATGTTTAGTAAATGACATTTTCTTTAGAATTAATGCAGTAAACCAATGGTTGATTTTGCTATAACTACCATCATGATTCAAGTTTTTTAAAGCACAATACTCAGAGCTAATAATATATGCCAAAAACATTTAAATAACAAAACAAAATTCATCTAACTTTAGGAAAATGTATATTTATGAAGTAATTAATAGCAAACTCTTCCACAAACTTGCGGTAACATCCTGCAATTCCCAAAAAGGTACAGATCTTCTTAACCGAAGTCAATTTTTCTAAACAGAGTATTGTCTTAACCTTCTAAGGATTCACTGACACTCCATCTTTTGATATTATGTGCTCCAGAAACGTAGTCAACTTAAGCCAAAACCCACACTTGCCAATTTTGCATACAGTATTTTTTTCCCTAAGAACTTATAAAATCTGAATCAAGTGTTGAACGTGTCCCTTTCTACTCTTTGAATAGACTAGGATATCATCAATGAACACAATAACGAACTGATCCAGAAATTGCCCAAAAACCTTGTGCATCAAATCCATAAAAATGGCTGGTGCATTCGTTAGCCCAAATGACATGACCAGAAACTCATAGTGTCTGTATCTGGTTCTCAAGGCTGTTTTGAGAATGTCTTATGCACTGATCTTTATCTAATGGTAATCCGAATGCAAGTTTGTCTTAAAGAAAATTTGAGGACCTTGTAACTGATCGAAAAGATCATCGATCCTGGGGAGGGGGTACTTGTTCTTGATTGTAACTCTAATCAATCCCCTGTAGTCAATACACACCTTAGGACCCATCTCATTTCCTTGCAAACTTGACTATAGCACCCCAATGAGATATACTGTGTCGGATGAACCCACTATCCTACAATTCTTTGATCTGTTTTCTCAATTCTTCTATCTCTACACGACTCATACGGTAAAGGGCAACTAAGATTGACTTAGTGTCGGGCTAAAACTCTATGGTGAATTCAACTTTTTTATCCACTGGTAGTCCTAATAGTTCATCAGAAAACACGTCTGGAGAATCTTAGACCACAAGAATCTCTTGAACACAAATTATTTTCTTACCTTTGTCCTGTATCACGTATGCATTGGCTTCAACATCCTGCTGGGTGAGGGTATAGACTATGTCCTGGACAGGAGGCCTAACTTGATTTTTGATTCCGCAGACACTCTCTCATGTAGTGTTGGGCATTTCCACAGATGCGGCAAGTATTGTTGAAGCAATAGCAGAGTTGGTCTCCATGGTCCTTGCCGCGGTACTAGCAAGTCTTGTTGAAGAGGAACTGAATTATGCTAGGGAGCGAGCATGTGACCTTATGGTGGCATCTGGTTGTATGGTGGGGTACCATATTGTACTATGGCAGTGCTAGATGATACGGTGGAAGGGTAGAGTTGTATCAAGGTGGCACTAGATCCTCTCGTTGTAGGGTGGCTCATACTGTGGTAGTGGTGGAGGATCAGACAGCTCCCTCATTTCTTCCCTGACCTGTTAGGTAAAGATAAGTCTCTCTAACATCTTGAAGAGTCGATCGACATCCATTCGAAGCGACCCACTTGGGCTGCCCTATTCAGTGGGGCCCCTCCCTTCCTCATGTCCTTGTACCTATTTTTCACAATAAAAAGTTGAGAGTCGGGTTATATTTGAATGATTCAAATCTTTACGTAAGGAATGATTTCGAAAAACGTGGCTTTGATACCAACTATAAAGACCAAAAACCTTAAAAGAATGAATATATATTAAAATAGAGGAAGCAAACAATAAAATTAGAGTTTACATTCCTTACACAGTAAATTAGAATGCCCAATAAGGTTATGGGAATGTCTCTACTACAGCAGTTCGTAAACAAATAAATAATTTAAAACAAATAGATAAATATCTTAGAGGTTAACCTCCACTAGCTCTTGAAGGGGTCTGAGAGGTAAACTACTCACAATTTTCTTGCTGACCAGATCTGGATCTTGGTCCTATTGATCTGAAATGGTTAATGGAAGAGTAAGCTATACTACCTCAGTAAGAATATCACACTAATCACTAATACGAAAAATAAAGATTGGTAAAAATCACAAAATAACTAATGGAGCCCTTAATTTAAGTAAATTCGTTTGATATCAAAATATTATTTTCATATTTACTGTTACAAGTGTTTCAAAACTAACCTATAAGACAAACACTCATATAACATTTATAATTTTATGTAAAAATGAGTAAAGTCGGTCATTCTCCATTTTTACTTGCTTACTGGGACTCTTGGAGGTCCATAGAGATATCCCCCTATTCGCAAACCAAATATCTAGATTTGTTAATTTATCCGGTCGTCCCCATACCTTGTCCGGTAATGGGTGTCAAACACACAATCGCCTTGATACCCCGTCCGGTATTAGAGTGAACCATATCTCCTAACCTTTTATATGTGGGACCCCTCAGCCCTGTCCGACTGAGGTATTGTCCACGGTAGAGTTTTTTCTATTTACCAAGTCCGTCAACCCTTTCTCAAGGTACCCAATAAGCCTTTCATATACAGATCCTCATCAACAAATAATCACTAATCACCTATTAATATCTCATTTTATATTTACAGATCCATCAAACGGTATTTAAGAAAGCAGTATATTTTTTTATACCTTAATAATTAAGAAATGTAATTAGGGCATTTATTTCGAATCAGTCAATCAAATAAAAATCACAATCAGACAATCAATAATGAGAAAATAATTAAATGTAATAATTTAAATCATACGACGGAACAATAAGCAATTTAGGCAGTATAAAAAAATAAATAGACACAAAGACGAGCTTAGGGTAATCGTACACTGACCAGTTTTTCGACTCTACTAGTGACATATAATTATTGTTAGAGTTTTTCTAATTTTTATAAAACACAAAATTACCATTTTATTAAACCTCCATTTATCGTAATAGGGAATAAGGTGAGGAATCTTTATCCGAATCGGTATTTCGATGCGTTGTGCTACCCATTACGCCTCTTGACGAGCCTTGACTTCCTGAATTTTTCTCTGCAAAAATTAAAATACGCGTCACGCACTCAAAAATACCCTAAAAACTCAAAATGGGTGTTGAAAATCCTTTCCGACCAATTTTAAGGTTCCAGCACGATGGCACCATCGTTCTCTAGTGTTGGCTTCGTCGTCCATGATGGTGGTTTACTTCAGTGTGGCTGGTTTTATATGTATCTCTGTGAGAAAATATTTTAAAAAGTCTCGGTTGGCCAGAAAAGCCAAAAAATGAATCTATTGGCTGGAGGGGTCTTCAAGTGCGGCAGCTCTGCTAGTTGTCCTTTGCAGTTGAGGTTTTTTCTTCGTCTAACATGCACAAAAAGGGACGATGAACATAATGATCAAAGAATCATGTGAAATAGGAAACGGAAAACGGGGGTCATTGGAGAGGGTTTATGGTTTTGGCCGCTTCACCGGACTTTGCCCATGGTTTTTGGCTTACCCATCATCCCTTTTGCTCCAATATGACCACATAGAGGCTGGAAATTGAGTTTCAAGCGGGAAAAGAGAAAATTTTACCTTTTTCGGCAGTCGATGGTGGCTCCAGTGCGGCGGTAGCGATGTCTCTCTAGAGGCTAGTCTTCCCTCCGGCCTTCTCCTCCTTCTTCATATTCAGCTGGGTGTCAGTTAAGGTTTGGGACTGACTAAAGAGAGGTATAAATACCTCTTTTTCTTCTTATCCGGGCTGTCCATCCGCGTCGATGTGGAGCGATGAGAGTCGTCCAATCGTTGCTTGTTTAGGCCGATTGTGTGGACAAAATTGGATCGTTCATCGCGATTGATCTCGCCCGTAAATCGCGTCTAAAAAGGGAATGCATCTGAGTCGTCCGTGCACGCAGGACGTGATCAGGACCACCGGATCGCCAGGTATGCGGATCGACAGCGTGGCCTCCCATATGGTGCTGATGTCAGCGTGTTTTGCCACGCAGCGTGCTCTGGTTCACTGTGGCTGCTGACTGAGTCATCTCACGTGGCCGAATTTTCTATTTTTATGATTTTACCACTTTTTTTCAAGTTTTCTTTTAAAGACATCCAATTTATTCAAAATTTCACCCATTGTTTTCAAAATTATTTTTAATTTTGTCCATATTTTATTTTTTTTGAAAAATTTAATAAAAATTAAATTAAAATAAATTTTTTTTATATTTATATATATTATATAAGTTTAAAAAATTGATCTCGGGATAAATTCCGAACCCAAGTGTTACGTATTATACTAAATTTAGGTTTCCATCTTCCCACATCTTATTAGTTTTGAACCATAACAAAAATATTTCTAAAATATTGTATGATATATTGTTAGCAAAAAAAGAGTATGATATATAAGTATTTATCTCTAATGTATTACTACATTAATTTCGCAAATGTTTTCTCTTAGTGTTGTTTGTAAGAACTTTAACTAATAATACATCTTATAATTAAGCATCAAATGCATCAATACTCTATGAAATATCATTATCTTATTCTAACTATGTATTTTAACTACATTACTAGTACTGTTTATACAAAAAATAACGTATAAATAGTTTTTTTTAATTGACTATAATATATCTTAATGCTTCGTTGCGCATAATTAAATTATAATTAAAAATATTAGAAATTAACTTACAACAAATATCAAATTTTGATGATTAATTTACTAGTTTACTCTAAACAGAAAACAACGATGTATTACATGTTATGCATTTATTAAAATATGTACACACTTATTTTCTGAATAATTTCAAAGAGAATTAGTTTGAGTCTATTTATTTTGGATTTTGATTATTTTTGTGACCTTGTTACATGGGCCAAACGCTCCAAAATGTTTAGTAAATGACATTTTCTTTAGAATTAATATAGTAAACCAATGGTTGATTTTGCTACAACTATCATCATGATTCAAGTTTTTTGAAGCACAATACTCAGGAGCTAATAATATATGCCAAAACCATTTAAACAATGAAACAATATTCATCCAACTTTAGAATTTCGGTGAAATGCATATTACTATCTAGTCTATGAATTTAATAACTTTGTCATGTAGTATTTTAATATATTATTATTATATTTTGCTACTTATAAGGTAAATACCTATAAAATATTTAGTACTTATTTTCTTAAAATAGATCACGAATGATATTCCTCAGTTGAGCATGTTGTTTATTTCAAAAATTTTAGTACATTGTCTTAAATTTAGGTTTCCATCATCCCACATCTTATTATTTTTTAACCAGAACAAAAAAAAAAAGTTTATTTATAAAATATTATATGATATATTGTTAGCAAAAATCAGTATGATATATAAGTACTTATCTCTAATGTATTACCACACTAATTTTGCAAACCTTTTCTCTTAGTGTTGTTTGTAAGAACTTTAACTAATAATACATCTTTTAATTAAGCATCAAATGCATCAACTAGTACTTTATCAAAAAAATATTATCTTATTCTAATTATGTATTTTAACCACATTATTAGTACTGTTTATACAAAAAATAAGGTATTGGTAGTTTTTTTTTATAAAAAATTTACATAAAATAATTTAATTTATTAATTTATTGATTATAATATATCTTAATACTTCTTTGCACATAAATAAAATAATTAATATATAAAGATACAAACATAACCTAATTATAAATAAATAAGAGAAACATAGTGCAAAAACTAAAGATATTAGATTTAGATACCATAACTTGTATTTGTAGATTCTAACCGTAACTTATATTGATCAATAGCCAATTGAAGGGTGCATATGGTTAATGTATAAAAATGAAATGGACAACATTTTAATTAAAGTTAGTATAAACTTTGACAGGTTGGTGCAATCAATGTAATAAATTACAGGGGTTGAAGTTAACTAATGTATATGAATTTAATAATTAACCAATTTATTAGTGTGTGTGTGTGTGTGTGCATATATATATATATATATATATATATTTATATTAATATGGTAAGGAGTGGTAATGGGTCAGTGTCAAATCAATTAATACAAGTAATGGAATTGTGTAATTGATGTGAACAATTCTCCTTATAAGTTGACACGTAATTTTAATAATTAAATATTATTCCAAAGTTTTTGATGAACGATGGAGAGCAAATAAGAAGTTTAAAGTATTAATGTTGAAAGACCCAAAAATTAAAAATAAATAAATAAAAAATTCTCATTATTTAATTATAAAATAATTTAAAATCTAAATATAATTTTGTTTTCATTATGAAAATTGAAAGAGTAGGATTATTGTAAAAAAAAAAAAAAAAAGAAGCGAAGTGATTGGGGCAATTAAAGAAGGTTGCCTTTTTACCTCCAACTATTCCAAATTATATTCAATCTAATTATTTAATTTAATCTAAAATTTACTAATTTTGAATTAATACTACAATGACAAAAACATGCCACCATTTATTTTTTATGTTTTTGTCTCCATTCATACCTCAATTCTTCAAAATATATATATATATATATATATTTCTAATGTTCTTCCATTAGTACGATGATTATTTATTTCATAGACGAATAGGAGTTTATTTGTTTTAGATTTCCAGACGGGCCGGACTAGGCCGGTTAAATTAATGAACCCAAAACTTGAGGTTTAACCCGGCCTGGTCTGCAATTGGGTACGTAAAAGTGGGCCCATAATCCGTCCATCCTAAAGATAATTAATTAAGCTCACAGTTATCTTCTTCCTTCGTCTCTGAAAACCGGGGGATTTTTCAGTTTGGTTCCCGCTACAAGACAAACAAACCCCCGAAATCTCACCTCTTGCTACATAATACTATATGTATCTATACATTATAATAATATCTCTGTACTCGTTGCTTGTAACAAGAGGAGATGACGACTTGCGTATGCTGTAGGCCTATGACTCGACCTAAACCGCTTTACTTCTCGAGCTCTTTATCCACGACCAGACTGGTGACGGCCTTTCCCGTTGTCCTTCATTCCGCATCCGCCAGCTCTAGGGTTTCACTTGTGAGAGCCTCCGTCGTCGATTCATATGAAAGCTCTTCCGATTTCGTTAAGCGCATGGAACAAGCCTGGCTAATCTCTCAGGTAGTATTATAAACTTTCGTCCATCATTTTTAATTTATTTTAGCTTTCTTTCTAATCTCTTCTTCATCTGAATTTTATCATGTATTACCGCCTAGGATTTCTATTGTCATTTTTTGTTTACCATTGAGGTCGGGATGGTCGTTTAGGCTGTGTTTGATCGCTTGAAAATAGAACGGGAATTACGATTTGGAATCGTCTTGTTAGACGTGGAACTGTGTGAAGAGTAAAGGTTCATTCCCCTTTGAAAGGGGTCCCTGAAACCAATTAGAAGATGACGTAACTCTTTGATCAATTGGAAAATTGATGAATTGAACCTTATTCTATTCTGACGTCATTCCTAATTTTCAGTTAGTTGATAGGTAAAATTTTAGTAATCTATGATTCACAATTGAACCAACTCTGAGTTGGATTGTATTTGTTCTCGCTTGTGGCGGCAGGACTACAAATCTACCTGTTCCTATTTCAAAGAATCAACAATGTTTAAGAGTTGATATGTCAATGGATGTGATCTGTACGATGTCTTATGGCCTAATCCTGTTTTAATTGCTCCTTATGTGAAGTTATTATTACCTAGTTGGAGGTGCCCAAAATTCATGATCCTTTTAGCTTTCTGGCTTGTGCCCGAGTGGCGATGGGTTGTGGACTCAATATGCCTTGGGGTTGTCTGGTATCTTCAAGTTAATTGGCAAATGACCACGGACGTAGTTTCAAATATATGATTCAGTCGTAATCAATAGGTGGCTTGCTCAGAAAGTCAATTTCATCACAACAAACTGCAGTATCCTTCGATCATTGGTCTTGTATACCTGTTCGGTGATAGTAGTGATTATCCTTTTTTATCAGATGTGGATTCTGATAACCATTCTTGTTAGCACTAGTTGTAAATGTTGCCTAGATTGTGTTTGATTGTTGATTTATTGATAGTAGATATATTGTTTTGTAATAGGCCAATGCAAGAATATGGACTCCTTATTGCTTATTATGATTCTTTTTGGAACTTGGGGTTGATTTGTTTTCATCTACTACTCAAAGAAACGAAGATTCTGCTCTCTTTGAGTTTTCACTTATTCATATTTCTTTCAGCAACCGAGGCCTGTTGCATGTTCTTCTTGCAACTCAAAGGGGTATGTTGAATGCAAATGGTGTGGCGGTACAGGCTTCTTTATCCTCGGTGATAACATACTCTGCCAAGTCCCATCTAGGAACACAAGCTGTGTAATTTGTGCCGGAAAGGTATAACAAAACCTTCAAACTTACAATCACGTTTCCTTCCCTGCCCTCAACCTTCAAACTTGAGATCAAGCTGAAATTAGAGGGTAACAAAAGTATGATTTTTCCAGGGGTCAATGTTCTGTTCCAATTGCAAGGGAACTGGTTTCCGAGCCAAGTGGTTGGGAGAGCCACCGATTTCCAAGTAGCAAAAGAGTTTTTTGGTGCTGTAAAGTCAGAAGTAAAAACCGTACAGGTCTTTGAAGCAACATCTCATTAAGTTTGATTTATTCTCCATTTATTTTGTGGAAAATATGGTCAAGTGTTTGAATAGTCATAGATCTTTTAATCCGGGAGTACAGATCGGACTTTGCATTATTTTTGTTGTAGATTTGAAAAATCACATCATTATACGTGAAAACATTAACATGTAGTGAATTCTTGAAACAAAGGTACATTGATTGCTTTCCCAGGTCTAAAATATGTTTGTAGTATCTAACTTTTGCTGCGTATTTGTGGGAGCAATCATCTATGAACTTGAATGCTGTGTTATTCCATAGATTACGCCAGCAGCTGCCAGCCAAAAGCCTAATATATGGAATGGTAATAAACTTAACAAGGATAAATAATTTACTTGTTTTAAACCATGCAGATAAGATAAGAATAAAAGACAGTAACGAAAAATAAAAACCCTGCAATTATCATTTATTATTTTTATTTTCAAATTCTTAGCTGTGGATAAAAATTTATATTTTTAAGTTTTTAGTCCCTAGAAGGACTTTGAAAATGCATTTGAAACAATTTTGTAAAGTTGAAGGAACAAATTGTTAAAAAAGGAACAAACTTACAACATAACCAATAATTCAGCAACTAAATAATTATTTACTCTAATATATATTATTAACATATTCATAAATTTCTTCATAGATTTTATTAGTTGTCTCGTCTACATTACTGTATATGTGTTTCCTGCCCTTCACAATCCTTTTCGATATGTTATTTACAGCTCATGGTGTGTCATCTATCGTGCAATGCAAGAATGGCACGGTTCTTCAATTGGCATACATGAGCTAAAATTGTGGGCGGCACATAAATTATCTCTAATGAATTGAATCTATTATACATGAGAAATCTATGGATTCCACCCGCGGTACCCAGACAAAGAAAGCTACAACAGAAATTAGAGATAAACTATAGTGATCTTGCATCACATAACTAAATCTACAAAATGCTCATATACAGGACCTGTCTTCTTGTATTTTACATGGTGACAATCTCATTAGACAACAGCTTGGGCTAAAATCAGGACAAGAGTTCCTATTAGCTGTGGGGGGTTCAACATGTTGGATTCAAATTCAGTTTAGAGTCCCCTTGGTGTGTCTCCAAGTGAATGTCAATGACCAAAAAAATCTCATCCGATAACAGCTAATACAAGTAAGGTAAGACAAGTTTTACAAACTTAAGCAATATAATAATCAGATTTTTTGTTATTGTAAAATTCTAGAACCTTGAGATATAACAATTTTGCACCCAGAAATACACCTTGGGGAAGTTGTTTAGTTAGTCTGAACTATGGCTGAGAAAAGTAACTTATTTATGTCTTCAGAATCTGAGTCATGCTCTTCGTTCCCTGCATCAATAACAATATCTCAAAAACAGGCAAAAAAATAAAAATTGTACTCGGGGCCCAGATAGCTTCTTCGAGTGCCAGTCTGTTGAAAGAAAGCTGAAGTTACTACCATTTTATATGTAGGAAACTTTACATGCACAACTGTTTTGATTATATGTGTGAAATTACTATCTTCAAGCTTGAAACTTTCACAGTCCATGGACGATGATCAAGAAGAATGATGTCCTTTAACCAATTAACCCCAACAGAAAGAGAACTGCAGAAATAAATTGTTAAAGAGTGGTGTGCACCTCTACCTGTTCTTGATCTGACTTGAGCTGTCCATTCATCAATAATCTGCATAAGTGAGCCGGAGAGGTGGGTGAAGCACTTTCTTTTGAAGCATTGGCAAATTCATTGGTGTATGCATGTGTAACAATGAATGGAATGAATACAAGAGTATGAGAAAAATCTAGGTTATTGTTGGCAAAGCAGTAGCTATCCAAGTAACATCTCTCCTTATGAATTTGCTTGCAAGCAAAGCCTTGCCATTAGCTTAATCTTGGTTGCCTGCTGGCAAATGGTGCAAAGCTTCAACACCATTACGAAAATGGGCAACCACAAAAGTAAACACTAGATTGAATAGTGAATGAAAAATATCTCTAAAAATGTTAAACCTGGTTGAAGCTAGCAAATGCAGGATCATCTGCATCACTTGTGGTGGGAACATCCAACGATGCCTGCATCCGCTGCAGTATGCTTCTGTTTCCAACAAGAGTTGTTCGAGCCTTGTCGATCAACTCCTGCACATTAGCAAGATGTACATTATAAAACTACAATTCTAATCTAAATTCAATTCTCTTTCGCAGAAGTGCTGAAGAAGTTGTTAAATAATTAAGATTTAAATCTTATTAACGTGAGAAAGGACTATCAGATTCCATAAATCGAACATCAAAACATAACTAACCACGTATATTCAGGAAGAAGTAATGAACTTCTCAAACTTATGCAAGTTTACACCCATAATAATATAACTAAAATCTCGTATATTTCGAATTCCTAACTCTGGATTTCTTATCAGCTCTTATTTTTAGTGAAAAAAAGAAAAAAAAAAAACTTAAATTACCAAAATTGAAAGTACATTTTCTCAGAACCAAAACTAACAGTAAAGCAGGTAAGCAGGAACCTGTTTGGCTGATAAAAGTTCACGGCATTGCTCTTTCAAGGTCAGAACATCTTCCTGTACCTTCTTTATCCTATATAACAGCTTCATTGGATTTGCCTACCACGAACAACTCACCCTTAAAGTTCACTTGCAAAAAAGAGATCCCGAACTGAATTAGAATTTAAAGCGTAATCAGAAATTAGGTTCGCTTACATTATTAGGATAAATTTGCTGAAACTCCTTCTCCAGCTTGTAGTGAACCACAGAGAGATCATGGTTCGCTTTGGTGAACAGATTCACCAAAGTATCCATAGCTTGGTGATGATTCTGTTGACGAAGGTGATGATCCATCCTCCGTCGCTCTGAAGTAACTTTTCTCTCCCTCCTAGGGTTTCTTTTTTGTTAATTTTAGATTGCAGATGATATTTTCCCGCTCCTGTTAACTTTTGGTTTCCCAGGGACTAAAGAAAAAGGCGTTTGGCATTTGCTGCTCTTCACGAGATATGCACGTGACGTTGATTTATCCTTTCTTTTGTGAAACGACGTCGGATCATCTTGTTCGGTATAACATTTCTGCCTGTAGAGGATTTCTTTCTTCTTCGGTGTTGATCTCGCTCATCTGCCAAAAGTCGAATGGATCCTCTCTCTTCCGCGCAGGCAACGGGAAGCGAAGTTGAAGATGAAGAGAGAGCTTTAGAGAATCAGTTAGAGCTTCAGTTGAAGGATCAAAGAGACTCTCTCGCTGCCATTAGTGATGCCCTTGCTTTTGACCCTTCCAATCCCGAGCTCCTCTTGGTACTCATCTTTTGCTCGCTCACTCTCTCTATCTCTACATCTCTTTTCTGAATAAGGTTTCTTGGTAGCCGAACAACTTTTTACGTTGTCTTTCCTTTCTCTTTAAAAAAGAAAAAAATTATTTTCGAGCGCATCTCTTCTTATCTTTACGTTTTCCCGTGAAATTTTATACATTCTTTCATTTTTTCTTTTTAAAAAAATTCTGCCTTGTGATACTATCATTACTTGATGAAATGACTAGATAAAAACATCCAATTTAGATTTGTGGCTAAACATTGTGGGATTAATTCAAACCTGCACTACTGATATTTTGTTTCTGTTTTTTTTTTTTGGTGAAAAAAATTATTCTACTGAAAGAATCGGGTACTTGCCTTAAACTCAATCCATCTTTGGTCAGCTGATATTTTAGTGTTGAAACACAACCTGAAAATATCCTCTTGTTCCTCTGCAACTTCAGTTCTATGGCATTGTAGCTTTATATATACGGTTCCTATCTATATAAAGCAGGAATCTTATCTGCTGAAACCCTTTTCTTTTTCTGGGAGAAAATTACGTGTTTTTTATGGCGGGAAAATTATGGAGGAAGGCTTGTGCTTGGGTTATTTGATTCTCCTCTAAGCTGTTGAGGAAAATCACTGAAAAGAGCTGATGAGGAGCTCCTTCGTATCCTGTGTTCTTTATTTTTACAGTTCTGCTTCTTCTTTTACCCTTTTATTGACGCATTTTTTTTATGTGGTTGTGATAGGTTCATGGAGAGCTTGTTCAGGCGATCAAAGATGCAGAGGAAGGGCTTCTTCATCTTAAAAGAGCACGGCTGTTGCGAGAAGCTGATTCTGCACTGCATGTTTGCCATCACTCTGACGAGAACGTTGAAGTTGAGCCCCTTGATCCAGGTGATGATGTTGAACCAGAGCCCCTTGGGGAGCAAACCTATTCTATTGGATCAAAATGCAGGTTCCGTAATGCTGATGGACGATGGTATAATGGTCAAATTGTTGGATTGGAAGGCTCTAATTCTGCGAAGGTTTCTTTCCTCACACCTACATCGGAAAAAATGATGGTGAGCGTGGGTTTTTCTTGGCCTTTCTACCATTTTCATGGATCTGCAAAGATCCTTTGTATCTTCTAATTTTGTCCATTTATATATTCTGATGAACTGGTGTATCAAAATTATCAGTGGACTTCAATTGGAATTGGTTATACCATAAGAGATTTCTGTTTTTTAGACCACTAGTTGACTCTCCTTTGTTATTTGATTAAGAAAGCTAATCTTCTATTTTGTTAAGCACTGCCACAAGGTTTCAAAGTGCTTGAATTTTTTTTTTTACTCATATGTAGCTTTCTTTTCCTAACTATTTTTTACTACTCTGCTCACTTGTATGAACTAGATTTTCTTTGGCTGAGAGCACAAAGAATAATATATTAAATTCTAATCAAGCATGTTTTATCCTACCGAATGTGGTATTTATTTTCTCATGTGTCAGTTAACTAATGCTCGACCACCCTAGTGCAGATTTGCAAGTTCTTTCTTCAACAAAGATGTCGATTTGGCGGTAGCTGCTGCCTGTCACATGGTACGATGCAATAGTTTTTATAGCAGGCTATGCAAATTGATGAAGACAATTTTGGCACCATGTTTTTATCTCGCATTATCTAAAGAACTACGACTACCATATCCAATATCTAATTTTTTCTTGAGCAAACAAAATCCAATATCTATGATGATGCAAGCGTTGTTGTGTTTTTTATTTTGGCATCATGTAGTTTCTAGTACATCTAAGCTAAGATAGATTTATATGTGCAGGAGTTGATGTCCCACTATCATCCTTGAAGAAGTATATCCCAATTAAATGGGAGCAGTCAATGGTAGGGACCAGCATTTGGGCAATTTCAGATGGTAAAGCTGGCATTTGGAGAGAAGCCGAACTTGAATCATGGGATGATGAAGTCAAAGTAGGGAAGGTTGTTTTTCGACATGATGGAAGCTCTGTGAAGCTTGGGGTTGGAGCTATGACGAAATCTGAGTATGCTGAAATAAGCGATGAAGATGAAAGTGATTTCAGCGCCAAGCAATCTGAATCTGATTCTAGTGACGATGAGGAAGAGAGTTCACAGGGTTTAGGTTTTCTTGAGAGCACTGCCCTACAGAGGGGTATCCAGACAGAAACTACCATTTTCGCAAAATGGGAGAATCACACTCGAGGAATAGCTTCCAAGATGATGGCTAATATGGGTTATCGGGAAGGAATGGGTTTAGGTGCATCTGGACAGGGGATGGTTGATCCCATCTCTGTAAAAGTCCTCCCACCAAAGCAATCACTTGATCATGCTCTAAAATCTCAGAATGATGTTGAAAATAAAGAAGAGAATCGAGGGAAGAAACGCAGTAGAGGTGGTAAGAGAAAGCGTGAAAAGAAGAATGCAGCAGCAGTTAAGGCTGCAAAAGAAGAGGAAGAATCAAGACCAGATGTTTTCTCTCTCATCAATAACCAACTTGCCATGCATCATGAAGCTGTGAATGGTGGTGGGTCAGCAAAGAAGCAGCAAAACAATGGTTCAGGAGAGGAAAAGAAGGTTGATAGACGGGCTCTGGTTGCCTATGATGATGAGGTAAAGGAATTGAGAATGCGAGTTGAGAAGCTTGAAGATATGCTAAGAAGAAACAGAAAAGAAAAATTGGTTTATGAGGCTGCGATGAGGAAGTTAAATGAAACCCGGAAAGCATTGGCAGAGGCTGAAGCAGCTCATGCATCGGCATCAAATGCAGTTGTCAGCAGAGAAAAAGAGAAAAAATGGCTAAAATTTTGAGACACTAAGATTTATAAATATAAATTTCACCATAGTGCTGAATACCTGTTGTTTTGACATAATGTATATTTCTAAGACCCGGTGGAACTAGAAATATATTATATAGAATTAGTTTATGCATATTGGTTTATTTCCTACAAAAGCTTTTCGGCTGCGTGGGATTTCTTCCCAGATTTTACTATGGCCCAATAAGTTGCAAAAGAGGGTAGTTGTCTCCAAAAAAGAAGATACAGTAGAGTAAAACAAAAGTTCTACTATCAATTTGAACATGTTGAGATATCTTGAGCCTCTGCTAAAATTAGGGGGTTCTATTCCCACATTATATTTAAGACAACTGACCTGGTAAAAAATGTCAAGATAAAATTAAGCACACCTAAGCTTGTAAGAGTAACGCACATATACAACAATGGACGTCTCTTGTTTGCCTCAAAAAGAATGTACATGTATAAAATATCTTATGCTAGGTCATAATCTCCTGTGTGTTCTTATGAAATTTGTTGTGTTCATGGCAATAGCAGTTGAGCACATATAAACCCCACCCAGGCACAGTGCTGCAGTCCCTAAAAGGAATGACTTCCATTGCCTTCCTGATGCAATAATAGCCAGAGCAGCCAACACCAAAGCCACCTTCGAAAGAGTTTCTTTCCATGCAGTGAAAGCTTTAACTGCCTTGCTGCAACTTCTGCAATGGATTACATGCCTGAAGTACCTGTTCCCCAAATTAGGAGCGTGCATGGACCCAAGTCCTCCCTTGGCCGGAGCAGATGCAGAAAATCCAGCAACGAGCCCGGCTGGGGCATGCTCTATCACTGCAGGTTCTTTAGGCAGAGATATTGTGCTGTGCCCGAAATGATATGGCATCCCATGCCCAACTCTATCCATCCATTTCCTGTACTCAGCAACCCAAGTATCAGAAGACTTTAAGTTCAGGTACAGCTTTTTGGTGGGCACTTTTTCTCTCATCAATACCTCATTTTGGGACGACAAAAACCCCATGTCTTGCTCGAATACCTTGCTTGCATTCTGATGTATGTACCATTTAGGTAACATCTTCACTAAAGGATTTCGTTTTGTCGCCCCAAATCTAACAATCAGCATAGATTTCCCTTGTCCAGTTGGTCTACAAAGAAACAGGCCTGAAAAGTAATGTGTTTCTCCATTATTGTCAACAAACTCTCTGTTATTTTGAAGAACACATGGTGCTTGGAAGTGTAAAAAGTTTGGCATTGACCCATCTTTCTTCTCCCTACCCCACCAGCCTGCAAATCCTCTGTCTGTACGCTCAGTCACCTGGAAAACAAGTGCCTCTGCTTCTTCTCTTTTGGCTGACCAGTCTGTCCTGTCATGTGATATCGGCACATGGGCTGGATCCATGAGGTTTTCAAGGAGGATGGAGTGATCGTATGGAAGCTCATGGATTGTTGAAATGTCCTGAAACCCTGGTCTGGCAAAGTTTTCGAACCAGGGTAGCTTGTCTGCCTCTGGCGGTGTATTGACTGACATCCACACCCACACAACTCCTTGAGATTCTTTCACTTCATAAGTCTTCAAACATGCTTTTCGAGGAATCTTGGCATCTGCAGGAAGCTGTTGACACAGGAAAATTATCAACACCAGTAACTGATGAATCTGGATTCTTGATTTTTTCTCCTTAAATGAAAAGTGCCAGTAAAATATTAGCCTATTAGGCTCTTTCCACAGATCAACGAAGGTTGTAGCTCTTTTCCGTTCCCACATTAGAAGAATTCTAATGCATTTACATCAGGACCAAAGCATAGTAAACTCCATAACTAGAGTTACTTAATTGTAGGAATACCATACATACGAGGCAATTCGAACATCAAGCATGATCAAAGCCAAAAATTGAGCTAGAAGCTGGAAGAGTGACCATCAAAACAAGTAGAGTTTTGATACGATAAAAAGGTAAAGCAAGTAGACTTGAGGGTGGACCTGAGGTATCTTGACACATTTGCCATCAGCACCAAATTGCCAACCATGGGTACAGACATTCTAGTCTCCCATCCATCAACTGACCCTCAGATAGCTTAGCTAACCTGTAATTAGCAGGAGACTAGCATTCGGTCTCCTTGAAAAAAAGATACACATGAATGCAGGTATCGAAAGCTCAATGCATATACAAATGGCTACAAAAATAGTAGGATTTAAGTC
>NW_019014545.1:0-18329 GCF_000150535.2 Carica papaya
GAAATTTGGTCCCCCAAATTTGCCTCTTACTCTTGGTCGAACAAATGGGGATACTGGGCTCTAAATTCTGATTCCAGTTCCCAAGTAGCCGCCCTGGGCTTGTGGTTCTGCCACACGACCTTTACAAATGATATTTCTCGGTTGCGGAGTATTCTGCTCTCTCGGTCCGTGATACCGACTGGTACTTCTTCATAAGACAAGTCCTCTTGGAGTGGAAGCGGTTCATGAGCCAAGACAAGAGAAGGGTCCGGGTTGTACTAACGTAGCATAGATACGTGAAACACGTTGTGAACTCGGGAGAGCTCGGGAGGCAGTGCTAGTCTGTAGGCAGCGGTACCAATCTTGTCCAAGATTTCAAAGGGTCCAATATATTTTAATTTTCCCCTCCTGCCGAACCTACTAATTCCCTTGAAAGGAGTGACCTTAAGAAACACACGGTCGCCTTTCTCAAACGCTAAGTCTCTCCTCCGGATATCTGCACAACTCTTCTGCCTACTCTGAGCTGTCTGAATGTTCTTCTTGATTTTAACTATCTTGGAAGTGGTCTCCTCTACCAACTCTGAGCCGAACAATCTTCTATCGCCCACTTCCTCCCAACAGATCGGTGACCTGCACGGGCGCCCATATAGCGACTCATATGGAGCCATGCCGATACTTGCTTGGTAGGTGTTGTTGTAGGCAAACTCTATCAGGGGTAGATGGTCGTCCCAATGGCCCCCGGAGTCAAGGACACAAGCTCGGAGCATATCCTCAAGCGTACGAATTGTCCTCTCTGATTGTCCATCAGTCTGGGGGTGGAAGGCAGTACTAAGAGACAGCTTTGTTCCCATAGCTTGCTGGAAGCTGCTCCAAAACCGAGAGGTGAACCTAGGATCCCTGTCGGACACTACTGTTACTGGAACCCCATGCAATCTGACTATCTCCTGGATATACATCCTTACCAACTTGTCCAATGAATCGGTTATCCTGATGGCTAAGAAGTGGGAAGACTTGGTAAGTCGGTCAACGATTACCCATATGGCATCGTGTCCTGAACGCGCCTTGGGTAGCCCCGATACGAAGTCCATGGTGATATGTTTCCACTTTCATTCCGGGATCGGTAAGGGCTGAAGTAACCCACCTGGGTGCTGATTCTCTGCCTTGACCTGCTGACATACCAAACATTTAGATACAAAGTCAGCTATATCTCTCTTCATCCCATTCCACCAGAACCGAGGTCGCATAGTTTGGTACTTCCTGGATGCATGGCAAACTTTGAACTATGGGACTCCGTCATGATGTCTCTTTTTAACTCACTGTCGTCTGGGATACACACTCTGTCCTTGAAACGAATCAATCCGTCGGCAGAGAGCTGGAATTCTGAACTCACTCTTTGTTCTGCATCCTTCTTGCGGGTTACTAGGGCGGGGTCGACTGACTGGGCTTCCTTTATTCTTTGGATTAACTCGGGTTGGACTGCTAGGTGGCCCAAACATGTGGCCCTCTTCAGATCTCGCAGTCGAACCTGTTGCGTGGCCCCAATTGACCTGCATTCTGAAACCATCAAATGGGCTAGGGTGCCTGCACTTTTCCTGCTGAGGGCATCGGCTACCACGTTGCCCTTACCTGGATGGTATAGGATATCATAATCATAGTCATTGAGGAGTTCCATCCACCTTCTCTGACGCATGTTGAGATCCTTCTGAGTGAAGATGTGCTTCAAACTCTTATGATCGGTATAGATCTGAAAGGTCTCTCCATACAAATAATGGCGCCAGGTTTTCAAAGCGTGTATGATTGCGGCAAGCTCCAAGTCATGGGTAGGATAGTTCTTCTAATGATTCTTTAGCTGTCTGGACCCATATGCTATAACCTTTCCATGCTGCATCAGGACACAACCCAGGCCCAGATAGGAGGCATCACTATAAACTGTATACCCTCCTGATCCACTCGGTAGAGCCAGCACGGGTGCAGTAGTCAGTCGCTTCTTCAATTCTGAAAAACTCCTTTCGCAGTTCTCGTTCCATTCAAACTTTGCATTCTTCTTTGTGAGTCGGGTTAGAGGAGCTGCTAGACTAGAGAACCCTTCGACGAACCGGCGGTAATAACCTGCCATCCCCAGAAAGCTACGAATTTCCTTAACTGTTATCAGCTTTTCCCAACCAAGTACCGCTTCAACCTTTTCGGGGTTCACTGATACCCTTTCCTTCGATATAACATGTCCCAGGAAAGCGGTTTGCTCAAGCCAGAATCCATACTTGCTCAACTTTGCATACAACTTCTTTTCCTTGAGGACCTGTAGGACTTGGGCTAGACGATGGGCATGTTCTTCTCTACTTTTTGAGTAGACTAAGATATCATCGATGAACACGATGACAAATTGATCCAAGAACTCTCTGAAGATCCTGTTCATTAGATCCATAAAGATGGCCGGGGCGTTGGTTAGCCCAAACGGCATGACCAGGAACTCATAGTGTCCGTACCTAGTTCGGAATGCCGTCTTGGGGATGTCTTCTGTTCTTATCTTTACTTGATGGTAACCCGATCGTAGATCTATCTTAGAAAAGACCTGTGCACCCTGCAACTGATCGAAAAGGTCATCAATCCGGGGAAGAAGATATTTGTTCTTAATTGTTACCTTGTTTATCCCTCTGTAATCAATGCACAGTCTCAACGTTCCATCTCCCTTCTTTGCAAAAGTAACTCCGGCACCCCAAGGGGAAACACTGTGTCTAATGAAACTACTATCTTGTAACTCAGTGATATGTTTCCTTAGTTCTTCCATCTCAATGCGACTCATTCGGTAAGGAGCAACCGAGATGGGCCGGGTACCTGGTTGTAAGTCTATGGTGAACTCGACCTCTCTGTCCACTGGTAGACCGGGCAGTTCATCCGGAAATACGTCTGCAAAGTCTCGGACTACTGGAATCTCTTGGATACAAACTTCTTTCTTGGGTTTACCTAGTTAAAGAAAATACAAGATTAAGGCACTGAGAATTAAGAAAACTTGCCATCAGGGAAAATCAGTACTGAATAATTTTATTAACTTGTAAATGGCTCCTCGTTGGGAGGATTAAATACAATTTTTTTGTTAAAGCAGTCTATGGTGGCGTGATGCGCCGCTAGCCAATCCATTCCTAGGATTACATCAAAATTCTCCGTGTCTAACCCTATCAGGTCTACCCTCAATTTCCTATCTGCTATCTTCACGACACATGCCCTGTAGATAACCTTTCCTAGCAATGTCTCCCCCCCCCCCCCCCCCCCGGCGGTAGATACAAGCAACAATGAATCAAGTCTATCAGGTGATACACAAATTTTGGGAGCAAGAAAATGTGAAACAAAAGAATGTGATGCACCAGTGTCAAACAAAACATGAGCAATGTGGCCAGATATAGTATACATACCATGTACCACGTCCGGGTCTGCGTCGGCATCTATCTGGGTAAGGTTGTAAACTCTGCCCTAGATTGGCGGCCTTCTTTGATTCTGGTTCCTCGGGCATTCCCTTGCATAGTGCTGGGCACTGCCGCATATGCGACAGGTGTTGCTGAGGCGGTAGCAGGGTCGGTCCCCGTGATCCCTGCCATAGTGCTGGTAGATCTTCCCACGTGTTGCCCCCGTAGCCTGAGGAGGGGCCTGGATGGCGGGTCTGGGCCTCTTACTGGGTTGGACATGCGCGGTAGGTGCTGGCCTGCGGAGCGGGGCTGAGGGTCGGGAACTCCCCGCTAGCTGAGGGTGGGTGTCGAAGCTCCTTTCTATGATCTGCGCCTTTGCTAGGACTGCTGAATATATCTCGAGCTCCATTACCAGTAAGTGCTGTCTGATCTCTGGGCGGAGACCCCACTGGAATTTCCTGGCCTTTTGGCCCTCATCCATCAATGTCTCTGGGGCATATCGGCCCAGCTCCAGGAACTTATGGGCATACTCCGTCACTGTCATGTTTCCCTGGACCAATTGAGCAAACTCCATTTCCTTCAGGTGTTGGATGTGTTTAGGGAGATACTCCACGTGGAAGGCCGCTAAGAACTGCTCCCAAGTAGCTGGTGTGGGCAGGGTGGTCCACTTGAGCTCCCACCAACGTACTGCTTCCCCTACCAGCATGTAGGAGGCAATGACAGCCCTCTGCTCAGGAACCACTCCCAAGGTCTCGAAAGCTCTCTCGGTCTCTGCCAGCCAGTATTGGGCCTCTTCAAAAGAGGATCCCCCTGCAAAAGTAGAAGGGTTCAGTCTTCTGTACCTCTCTATGAAGCCGGGGTCAATCAAGGAAGGAGCGGAATCCCAGGGTAGAGGGACTGGGGCCGGCTGAGGGTGAACTGGGGGGCCCTATGGTGGCACTTGCTGATGTGGTGGGGGTACTGGAATGTGCTGTGGCGGTGCCTGGTGGTACCGTGGCTGTGGTACTGGGTCGTACTGCGGCTGTGGTGTCGGGTGGTACTGTGGAGGAGCAGGCTCCTGCCGGGGTGGCTCGGGATCAGCCTGCTGTAGCGGGGGCTCAACCTGCGATAGCGGAGGAGGTCCGGGTAACTCCCTTCTCTCCTCTCGCCTTTGCTGGGCAGCTACGAGAGCTTCCACCATCTCAAATAGTCTGTCTAAATCCTCCCGAAGCGAATTATCTTGAGCCGCTTGGTTTAGTGGGGGCCTTCCTCTCCTCATTTTCGTGTACCTGCATTCACAAGGAATGGTTGAGTAACGATCTATCGGTGAGTATTTCTCTAAGGCACTATTGTATAAGGGATGGGTCCGAGGAAATGCAGCTCTGATACCAACTGTAACGGCCCCAAAAATTTAAAATGAAATATGTGTATTAAAAAGGTCAAATGCGGAAGCGAAATCAAAATTTCGATTAACATCCCTTACACTAAAACCAAAAACGTGCTCAAAGTATAAAAGAACAAACTAACTAAAAGAGAAACTCGAGAGTAAAAGTTATGAATATGACTACGGAGTCTTTAGGCGTCCCCTTCGCCGTCTTCCTGCGGAACGGGCTCGGGAACAATGTCTTCTTGATCTGAAATGATTAAATAAGGAATGAGTTACACCAGCCCAGTAAAGACATCACACTATCTCACCGTCACAGAGGTAAAGGTGGGTAGAAAATACAAAAAGACCAATGGAGCATAATTTACAACAAATCCTTTTATCAATAATAAAATCCTTTACCATCCACTTATCTCGGTGAAATTCATAAAACAATATACGAAAGCAATAATATTATCATCATCATGAAATCATATGAACTGTATAACATAATACTTATCACGCCTTTTGCAATTCAATCATTACACAACATATTTTTCCTCATTTATCAGCCTACTAGTATACATGGGGATCCATAGGGGCCCTATTACTCGTGAACCCTTAACACTTGTAATCAGATTCCAGGGCCGTCCCCGTACCCCGTCCGACATGGGTGCCAAAACTATAAACCTCAATACCCCGTCCGGTATGAGGGTGAAACGGGCCGTCCCCATACCCCGTCCGGTATGGGTGCCAAAACACATAAGGTCTCCATACCCCGTCCGGTATGAGGGTGAAACGGGCCGTCCCCATACCCCATCCGGTATGGGCTCCAAAACACATAAGGTCTCCATACCCCGTCCGGTATGAGAGACCACAATCCCGGTAGGGTTCCCTACGGACCCGTTCCGTCCACATCTCCTAGGATATCTAGTCAGGCTGACCACATTATACAATTATCAATTTACATAACCTTTCATTCCCCTTTTCCTCAGTCAGCATCATCAATTCACACACACAAACAAGCAAACCAGTAATTTATGCCAAACAAGACGACATACAACATCGGGTTCTCAGTCATTCAACCCATAATCAATAAAACAGTAAAATATGCACATGAAACTATGAAATGAGAACATCAGACATCATACTGCATTTAAAACTGTAAAATAGAACAAATAACAACTGACCGACAAATACACCAGACTCGGGCTCCATTAGCGACCTTAAACAATTTCACACATCTATTGATTCATGAAATACCGTTTTATCATTTATTGAACTTTAATACCGTGATAGGAAATAGGGTGAGGGGTCCTTACTTGTTTCGGGGTCCGAAAACGGCTCTACAGTGCACCTACAGGCTGTCCCTAATTTTTCCTGAATTTTTTCCGGGGAACTGAAACGCACTACTGGTACCTGCACATGTCCCAAAAATTCCAAATTAGACCTAGGACCCCTTTCGACCAATATCGCAATTCCGGCACGGCGGCTCCGCCGTACTCCGGCGATTCGCCTCGGGTTGGCCGTTTTCGGTCGAATTCGGCCACACTTGCATCAGTCCCTGCGATAAAACAACCCTAGGGCCCTCGGGGGGCCAAAAAATTACGAAAAATCGAAGCTTACCGGCGGCGGTGCTCTCGGTTGTGGCGGCTCTCCGGCGAGGTTCGTGTTTTGGTGATTTGGCTCCGATCAACCTGTAAAGAAAAGAATGGTGATCACGGTGATATAAAAATTGTATTAAATGGAGGCCGGGAAGGGCCTCATCGGAGGCAAAAATCGAGGAGGGACGCGGCGCCACCGCTGGGTTTCGGCCGTTATTTTCGGTCGTTTAGCCGGGATTTTGGCTCCGATTTGGCCACAGGGGAACTCAGCATTGAAAAACGAGCTGGGGGTATGAAATTTACCTCGATCGCCGGTCGAAAAACTCCCCGGTGCGGCGGCGGGTGGCGGCGGCCGGCTCCTCCGGCGTCTGATTCGTCTTCTCTGGCGAGGGCAGGCGGCTAGGGTTTTTGTGGTAAGGTGTGGAGGTTTTATTTATACCCTTTTGCCTTTTAATCACAGCTGTCCATTTTGATTAAATCTGAGTCGTCCGTGCTTGATTGAATCTGGACCGTCCGTGCGCGTGTATATGGGCCGTCCGTGCGCTTGCATCTGGGCCGTCCGTGCGCACGCTTGATCTGGGCTGTCTGTGCGCGTGGGGACGCATCTGGGCCGTCCGATCGCGCGCACGCGAATCGCCCACGTGGCCCGTTCCCGGGTCGACGTGGTCTTGCCACGCGGCAGGTCCTGGTTGGCCAGGGCTGCTGACTGGGCTGCTGACGTGGCGTTGACGGGGCGCAATTTTTCTAAATTACGTTTTGACCCCCGGTTTCCGATTTTCTTTTCAAAAATACCCCCAGAATCCTAATTTTCACCCCTTTTCCCCAAAATCAATTTCAATTAAATCCAAATAATATTTTTACCCAATTTTACAATTATTGTTATTTTTATTTTTAACTTAAATAAATAAAAATAAAATTAATAATAATAATAATAAAATTCTAAATTTATTGGGCGTTACACTTCTTATATATCATTTACTATTACATATAATAGGTATAGATAAATTAAGAATTTAATTAAAAATACAATCATATAATTTTATCATTCAAACAAACAACTGTTATTAACATACATTAATATACAACCATTTAAACATAAAAAAATTTTGTCATTATCATCTTGTATCATTATCATTCAATTATTGTCATTATCATACATTAATTACTCATTACTAAAATTTCTCCAAATAGGATGTTAATGTTTAGATAATTTAATTAACCTTTAATAGGATGAAGCTTTTTCAAGTTCGTTTTCTTTTTATTTTTTTACTTGTTTTATTTATTGCAAATTTTACATCATCTTTAATTCCACCAAATTTTTTGCTTACAACTTAAGTTCATGTATCCATCAACTTTCATGACATTTACCTTTTTACAAATGAAAAAAATATTCTTACTCCTTTACAAGTATCTAAAGATAATTTTTAAAGACTTTCAGTTGCTCTTATTGAGATCATCATAAAGCCTAATATATAATATAAAATATATAGTATATACTATGACTAAAGCAAAAGGAACTTCATTCATATACTTACTCCCTTCAGATGTTCATGGTGTCATCTTTTTGGAGAGGTTCACTCTACGACATGCTCGTACTATCATTTTTTGGTGCTCTCCATGCTAAACCTCTTTAATATAATATTTATGAATCTTTATTGGGGGTAAGCAAAACAACCTCTTTGAGTTATCTCTATAGATGCTTATCCTCAATATATAAGTTGCTTCTTGTTATATATCCTTTATAGCAAATCTTGTGATATCTGCACATCTCTATATCTCATATATTCATTATTGTCTATCATGTCTCTATACCATTCCCAATGGATAAGACTTCATCTATATAAAGTACATGGAACATTATCTTGCTACCCCTAACTTTTTTTAAATGCAAGATTAATCTTCATTCTTGATATCTTTTATTCCATCAAAATGAATTTTCCATTGCAAAAGGCTTGTTTCAATCCATAAATAGACTATTAGAGCTTCCAACACTTATATATCTTTCTTTATAAGTCTTTTGGTTGTACTATATACACCTTATTATCAATGTTTCCATTGAAAAAAGTTATCTTTGCATCAAATTTTCAATTTTTATAGTCATTATAAACTATAGTTGTAAGCTAAGTCTAAATAAATTTTAACATGACTAGTGGTAAAGAAGTTTCCTCATTGTCAGATTATTATAACAACGTATAACATTTTGCTATCAACCTTGCCTTGTACTTTTTCACATTCTCCTTGTTCCATATTTTCTTTTATAGACCCACTTGCACCCATAACTCATTCGAATGGATTAACCAAGGTACAAAGACCATCAAAATGTGCATTCTTCTTTAGTTCATTGTCTCTTATAATTTATTTGAGTCAAAACCAATTAACGTCTCATTTTAGGTCACAAGATCCTCACCATCCACAAACCTACTTAATCATCATTCATGAGAAAACCATACTACTCTTTATATGGTTTAAGTATTCATTGTGATCTATGCGACCTTGGTTCTTGTAGTTCTTCAGCCTTGTTGGCATATGGGTCTTCTTTAGATTAGATGCTTGCTTCATAACTTCATTAAGTTCAATATTGCTCTCATTAATTTATTTTAGAGCAAAATTTTCTTCAAGTAAAATGATATATTTTGAGACAAATACCTTTTACACTCGTGGGATGTAGAAATAATACTCAAAATTCTCTTTCGAATATCTTCTTAATAAACATATATTCAATATAGTTTCTAATTTATTTGCCTCTATCATCTTTGTATAAGTAGAACATCCCTAAGTTTTAATTCTCTTAAGACTCCGTGAGTACCATATTACATCTTATATAGTATCTTTACTGTTATCTTATTTATAATTTATATTGAGTATAAAATGAACAATTGAGAAAATATAATCCCAAAATGAAAAAGAAATATAGTATGACTCATTTTATTGATCATACCATGTCTAAACACAGCGCAACTCATCTTTATCTAAATAAGGAATAGTTTATCCTTTCAGATATGATATATAATTGTGATATTATTAGAGGATTCCAAATGAAAAAAATTCAATTCTTCTTCAAGTAATGCAAAAATTCTTAACTTAAAAAATCCTTTTCTTTATTTGGATCAAATTTATTTATTTATTAATTTTCTACTTCTATCATGTATCTTTTAAACTTCTTAAAACTCTAAGCTTATACTTCACTACAGACAAATGTCCATCATTAGAAATCATCATTGAAGGATTTTGAATTATGAGTAGCTACCTCTAAAATGTAGAGACATGCGACCACATAATCAAATGTTTTACCCATGAGACAAGACTTACATATTATCTATGATTCATAATCAAAAGAATTTAGAATTCTATATTTATATAACTTGCTAATTTTAATTTCATTCACATCCCTTGATCTATATATTAGAGTCTGCTTGATTTACATATGTTTTTTTTATTTGTTCTAAACCACGTAATATAAACTATTATCTAAATTTAAATAATAAAGACTAGTATTTAAAATATCAATACAATTAAATTTATTACCATAATAAATGGAACAACAATTATCTCCAAACTTAAAATAAAACCTTCTTAATCCAAGACGAGAATTGAAAGAATATTAGGTGTAATGCGCTTGATATGTATTATTTAACGTTGAGATTTTTTTATATTATTTATAAATTCTTAAGTCTAACACTTTTTGAAATCCCTTTACAATCTAGAATTTATTAATAATATTTCTGCATGTATTTTATAAATTTTAAATTAAAATCATTGTTTTACTATATAATTTATGATCTAAATAACAAGCGTTATGTGAAAAATAGAAGATAGAAAAAGGTAAACCATTGACTCATCCATTATTTGGTAATGCTTTGTGACTACCTTTCAAAAGGTTATGTAGTTTTAGTAAGAGCATACAATTGAATTTATCTTGTTTTGTGGCTATTGGTATAATAAAATAAATACTAATAACTATTTGATTTAATATTGGATTACACTAGTTTTTGTTTAACTGGGATTGCCCTATTATTTCTTTTATTATTATTATTATTTTTACTTTTTTTTTTTTTAAATAAAAAAGAGGAGGAAGAGGAGGAGGAGGTAAAGTCCAAAACTTGAAATAGATGGCTGAGGCTCTCCATATCTCTTCTCCACTCCACACCCTAAACTCCTCATCTTCAACCAGCCATGCCCATGATGCCACGTGGCATTCCAAATATCCAAAACTTCAATTACTCACCACCAAACTTTAGCTTCTCTATGCCCTCTGTTTATCATCACATACAATGCCATCACCTCATCAACAATTCCATCTTTCCTTTTCTTTTTCCCATAAAACTAATTTGTATATCTTGAATTCTATATATATATATATGAAATGGCATATATGCCCTTCTCATCTTTTTGATTTCCCACCTTAACTTTACCTCCAAATCGTCCAAAACAAGGGGTAGTCACAAAAGCCCATAACCCAGAACCAGCAAACACATCACCTATCTATGCCAAAAAAAACCTGTTTCAGAAACTGCCATCTGTTTTTCTTAATCTGTGACTCAAGCTTCTCCTCTTAAAATCCCAATTTTCATTTATGTCACCCGTCAAATTCGAACCAAATTAAATACACTCATTTTAATAATCCAGATTATTGTTCCTCTCTCAACAAACTTGTGAAGAAGCTCCTATTTTGAGAGAGGGGGAAGGAAAAGAACAAGAGCAAAGAAAATGGCTATTTGCACAGTGTACACAGCTCACTTGAACTCAACATGTTCAATCTCCACACCCATGAAAACCCACTTGGGTTTTAACCAAAAACAAGTGGTTTTTTACAAGAGAAGTAGCAGAAGAGGGGGCAGTAGCTCAGGGAGTCCTTGTGTGATAACATGCTCTGCCGGTGACTCACAGACGGTTGTGATTGGTCTGGCAGCAGATTCAGGGTGTGGGAAAAGCACTTTCATGAGGAGGCTAACTAGTGTGTTTGGTGGTGCAGCAGAGCCACCAAAGGGCGGTAACCCAGATTCCAACACCCTTATCAGTGACATGACTACAGTGATTTGTTTGGATGACTATCACTCACTTGATAGGACTGGAAGGAAGGAAAAAGGAGTCACCGCACTTGACCCAAGAGCAAATGATTTTGATCTCATGTATGAGCAAGTTAAAGCACTCAAGAGTGGAATTGCTGTTGATAAACCAATTTATAATCATGTTACTGGTCTCTTGGATCCTCCTGAGCTCATCAAGCCCCCAAAGATCCTTGTCATTGAAGGCTTGCATCCAATGTAAGTTCATCTCCAAAACCCCATACTTTTTCAAATTGAAATTCTTGACATATATGCTCTTATGATTATTCTAAGTAGTAATTATAAGTCACTCATGAATTCATGAGTTATTGAATTTGAAAGTTCATTGAACTTGAAAGTTCAATGTAGTCTTATTTTTTGCTAACAAGCTTATTCATATATGTCAAGATTGAATAACTACTAATTGACTCAGTAATAACAGATCAAAATCTATTTTTAGCAAAAATTCTTGCTAACTAACCGCACCCTTTTGAGTAGACTTAAGTATTTTCAGAGCCAAAAACCATAATTTTGGCTACTGATGGATTCATCTAAGAAAATAAAAAAGACTGGGATAATGTGTTTGGCCCTACCGTATGGTTATTGTGTATTATTTAAAAAAGTTAGAGACTTTATTGTTGTTTCTTTCCAATCTTCGTGTGATGGAGAGTATTTCTTAAATAGTGTATTGCAAATATTTAGGTTTGATGAGCGTGTGAGGGAGCTTTTGGACTTCAGTATCTATCTAGACATAAGCAATGAGGTTAAGTTTGCATGGAAAATCCAGGTACTCTCACCATTCTGAAATTCAATTATTTGCCATGAACCTTCATTGTTTCCTGCAATTTAACTCTGTTACCATCTCTGCAGAGGGACATGGCAGAGAGAGGACACAGTCTAGAGAGTATTAAGGCTAGTATCGAAGCCCGGAAACCAGATTTTGATGCTTATATTGGTAAAAACTTCCTTCACCACCCATATAAATTTCAGTTCATAAAATGTTATACATCTTTGTCATTTTCTTGGGTAATCATTCATTGATTCCTTGATGTTTAAACTGAACACCTGAAGATATATCTAATAAAATTGAACATGTTGGTGACAGATAAATTACTTTACACTTATCACTTTTTCGATTCGATTTAATAATGTTCGAATGTAATGCCGTCTAATTGATTTTGTGATGCAATGTCCGAAAGATTACTTGACTAATTAGTATGCGTGCATCGATTGCAGACCCACAAAAACAGTACGCGGATGCTGTCATAGAAGTGTTGCCAACTCAATTGATTCCGGACGATAATGAAGGAAAGGTTTTAAGAGTAAGGTTGATAATGAAAGAAGGAGTAAAGCATTTCAGCCCTGTTTACTTGTTTGATGAAGGTTCCACAATCTCATGGATACCATGTGGAAGAAAGCTTACCTGCTCTTACCCTGGCATCAAATTCTTTTATGGCCCTGAAACTTACTTTGGCCACGAGGTAATTCAATCCATTCTAACTTTGTAATTTGTACAAGCCTTAGACTGTCCCGTATAAGCTGTTAGCAGTCACGAAAGGGCTAATTGTCTGATTTTTGTGCTGGTGTTTAGGTGTCGGTTCTGGAGATGGATGGACGATTTGACAGATTAGATGAGCTGATATACATTGAAAGTCATCTAAGCAATATCTCTACCAAGTTCTACGGGGAGGTCACTCAACAAATGTTGAAACATGCAGATTTCCCCGGTAGCAACAATGGAACAGGTCTATTTCAAACAATAATTGGATTAAAAATCAGAGATCTCTATGAGCAAATTATCGCTAGCAAGACAGCAGTTCCATTGGAAGCAACAAAAGCTTGAAAGCTAATGAAGCAGCAAGGAAGCTTGAAGCTATCCACTGGTAACAGATCATGTGTCGACAAAAAAATTCTTCTTCTCAGTTTTTTTTTTCCCTTTTCCACTCTCTCTGGTGTTTCGGTTTGGGTAGTAGGTTTTATTCCTGATGAGAATGTACCTATTGTATTTACTTGCTGTTGTAATTCTGTGAAGATCTGTATTATAGAGAAGCAAAAGCAGAGATGATAATTCAGTTAAACCAAGTTCATAACAGATTGAACTTTTTTTTGGCGTCATCTTCCCTTTCCCATTTCTCCTTTGGCTTTTCTTGCCTCAGATTATAACTTCCTATAAGAGTTTTATTCTTTTTTTTTTTTTTTTGAATTTTTTAATTTCTAGCACAGTCGGCCACAAGAATTTTTTATTTGGAAAGAAAACAATATTTCATTCATTCAAAACTGGCAAAACATCTACCTTAAGAATTGGAAATAAACCAATAGATAATTCTTGAAAATACAAATTACCATCAGGTACTTTGCTCATCTCCCTAACTAAGACATTAACCACCTGATTATAAGATCTATGAATTCAAATGGAGAAACAAAAATGATTTGGGACAACAAATACAAAGTGTCTTCAAGCAAAATTGTAAAAATTTAGAGAAAAAAAAAAAAAACTTCATTTTCTCATACTACTTTTGATATTACATCTATAATATATACACAAAATTTTTATATATGAATAAAAAAATTTATATTATTATAGGGATTTTAATTTATTATACTAATTAATTACATCATTATAGAAAAGATTATGAGAATGATTGCAGGAAAAATATCTCAATTAATATGGCAACAAAATATTCTAGTCAACACTCCTTTTAAAGTTGGTACAAAGATACCACACGTATCCAAGTGAACTAAGTTGTGAAAAAGTTTATTGTAAAGTCCTTAGTGAAGACATCTGTTACTTGTTCATTAGAAGACACATGATATAATGATGCAAATTGATGCAAAATTCAATATCAATTAGCGTGATCAAAATCTCACATATAACATTAGTAAATAAAATCATAAAAGTTTCAATAAATCATTTCTACTTAACCCAATAATTCATGTAGAATCATGAACTAAGGTAATTGGAATAATTTTGAATTAATTAAAAATGCCACAAGTATAAACTTGATAAGTTAGAAATTATTTCGAAAGAAAATTAATAAAACATGTTACAAGAGATTATCTTGACAACTTAAATCAATCCTCCACTATGAGCTTCATGCACCAATAATTCTCTAAGTGAACAGTTAGATACACAAAACTTGTTGGATTTTTTTTGCTAACGTGTAGTTTTAATGTGGACTTTGGTATGTGTATGAAGCTATCAATTTAATGAGTTCGTTTAAAAGTGATCAAATATGATTAAATAATATTGGGTGTAACGGCCCCGAATTGTCCAAAGAAAATAAATTATAAATTAAGCGCGAAAGCAAAATGAATGGTTAACGTTTACATTTCTTACACAATAACTTAAAGTACCGAATAGTGTTACGGGAATTATTATTTTAAAAGAAATACAAAAAAATAAGAAAATAAGCAAAAAATAAATAAAACTAGCATCATACTCGCAACCCTCTTTGTGGATCAGGCTCTAGATTCTGATCCTCTTGATCTGAAATGGTTAAATAAGAGATGAGCTATACTACCTCAGTAGGAATATGACGCTACTCACCGATATAGAAATGAAAGTTGGCAGAAATTCAAAACAACTAATGGAGCACTTAATTAAAAAAATGTATTTATTAATAATAAAACCATTTACCGTCCATTTACCGCAGCGAAATTTATAAAAATAATTTAGAAAGACAATAACATAGCCTTTATCATGATTTCATATGCAATCGGTAACATGCATACATTATAAATCCATATTCAATAAATTAAACAATAACTGTGCATTTCCATTAGCCTGCTGGTATCCATGGGGGTTCATATGGATATCCCAACTACGTGTGAACCATTTCCTTTAACATTCTCAATTAACGGACCGTCCTCATACCCTGTCTGGTATGAGCACTAAATTACTAAATCTCAATACCCAATCCAGTATAAGGGTGAAACGGGTCGTTTCCATACCCCGTCTGGCATGAGCACCAAATTATCAAGTCTCAATACCCCGTCCGATATAAGACAACGTTCATGGTAGGGTTCCTTATTGTACTCAGTCCGTCTACCATCTCCCAAGATATCCAGTAAGGCTGCCATTTCATCCATTCACTTAATCACACAATTTCTCGTTTTTCTTCAGTCTCCATTTTTTAATTCAATGGTAATCACATAAATCAAACAATATATGCATTCAAAACTATAAAATCGATCAATGAAATACTATCATACAATTAATTGAAAAATAATTCAACAGAATTAACAATAGATAATTTTCGGTTTTGTCTTTATTAGTAATCCGTAATTAATTATGAATATTTTTTAAATTATACCAAATACCGTATTATTATTTATTTAGACTTCAATTATATAACAGAGAATAGGGTGAAGGATTCCTATACAATTTGATACCCGAAAAGCTAAGCTGTTGACTACGCCTACTGGCGGTCCTTAGGTTCCCTAAATTTTTTTTTCAGAGATTAAAACGCGCTATAAATACCTACAAATGTCCCAAAAATCCAAAATCAGTCTCAGGACTCATTTTTGGCCAATTTTGAAATTCTGGCACAGCGGCTCCGGCGACGACGCCGCTTGCTCGCAGCGACGGTCTACTTCGGATCAGCTATTTTTGGTCATTTTCGGCTGAATTCGACCAATTTTACATCAAGCACTGTGAGAAAACACGTTAAAGGGTCTCGATTGGCCGAAAAATATAAAAAAATTGAAACTCATCGGCGGTGGAGCTTTCCGGTGCGGCGGCTCCTCTGGCTCATATTACGGTTGGGTGTTTTGCTCCAATCAACCTGTAAAGAAGGAAACAATGATCACAACGGTGAAAAAATTACGCAGAACGAGAATTGGGAAGGGCCTCATCGGAGGCGTTTTATGAAATTTTCTGCGACAGCGCCGCTGGGCTTTTCCCACGATTTTTGGTCAATTCGCCGATCTTTTTGCTCTGATTTGGCCATAGAGGTGTTTAAAATTGAATTTTGAGCAAATGGAGAAATTTTTACCTCTTTTGGCGGTCAGAAGTGGCTCCAGCGCGGCGGCGGGTGGCGGCAACTCTCCTTCCCAGCGGCTGGGTCTTCTTCTCCGGCGAGGGTGTCTGGCAGCTAAGGTTAGGGTTTGATGTGAAAAGAGTTCTTTATATCCATCCCCATTTTATCTGGGTCATCCATCGCGTTTGATCTGGACCGTCTGATTGCGATTAAATATGGAGTGAATCTGGACCGTCCATCGCAATTTAATTTGGGCAATCAGATCACATTTAAATAGGAAGTAGATCTAGATCGTTGATCGTATTTAAATCTCGTTGTCCGATCGCGTTTGGGGAGGGAAGCATCTAGGCCGTCCGTGCGTGTGGAAATGGATCTGGACCGTTCGATCGCGGGCACGCGGATTGCCCACGTAGCCTCCCGTATGGCATTGCGTCAGCGTCTGTTTCCACGCGGCGCATTCTGATTTATCGGGACTGCTGACTGGGCATCTTACATGACACAAATTTTTTAAATTATATTTTGACCCCTGTTTTTCGATTTTTCTTTTAAAAATACTCCCAGAACCCAAATTTTCACATATTTTCTCCAAAATCGTTTTCAATTTCATCATCCATCAATTTTTTTTTTATTTTTACACTAAATTAAAATTAAAAAATTAAAAAATTACAATTATAATTTAATTTAATTTACATTGAATTAAATTTGGGCATTACATTGGGGCTTAATGCATCGAGTTTAAGTATGAGTTTGTAATGTGCAGATACCATTTTTGTTGTAATATTCTCATTTTATGATGGGCAAAATGAGAATTGTAAAAGTTAGTCGATATAAAAAGTAGTTATAGTTTCCAAATCATAAGGTTGTCATTTTATTTTTTTGAAATCCCGTCACCATAAAAAATTAGTTTTAAGGCACCGTATTGATTCGAAAGATCCTAACACAAGATGCGAATAAATATTCTGTGATGGATTCAAGTACGCTTCCGCTTATATTTATCTTTAATTCAGTACGAGAATGTATGTTTAATTTTTAAGATTTACGAATTTGAAAAGAATTTTTATTCTAACAATTGGTATCAGAACCATTTCTCGTATTGAATTTTTGAGAAATTTTTTTTTTGTTATGTAACTTTGGATTTTAGATTCTATTTTTGTTTTAGTTGAAAAATATATATTATATGCATAAAATTAAGAAATATATATATATATATATATATATATCAAGAAGTTAAGTATTATATATGTATATATATATATATAAAGTAGAAAAACAAAGAAGAAAAGTAGCGGTCGACCTCCACTGCATGAGGAAGAAAGTCCGGCGGTAGAGTAACCGTTCGGCAGCCGAAACGACTGCCAAATTTCGTGCGTAAAACAAAAGAAAACAACCGTTACAGGCTGCATGAGGAAGAAAGAGAGTGAAAAGAAGGGAAAAGGTTTCCGACTTTGTGGGTTGTTTAAGTTTATCTTTTAAAATTAAATTATGTGGGCTTGGTCCACAAGAAGAGAAGAAAAGGAAGAAAATAAGGAAAAAGAAAAGTCCATTCGGTTGGCCCAAAACCTAGGTCCATTTGGGCTGGGCCAACTCGTTCTGGACCCAACCCAGCCCGGACTCGGTAGGTGTTGTCCCAACCTGGTCAACGGTCAACTTTGATTGGTCAACATCCAACTTTTGACAAAAAAAAATTAAAGATATTTTTGGTCATTTTGTGGTTGGTTTTCTTTTTAATTCAATTTAAATTTGGTTTTAATTTTAATATTGGTATGTGCATATACATATTGAAATAACTTAATTTACATAATATGTCACCAAAGTAATCTCTCTTGTGGATAATTTATTTATTTTAGTATATAAATAGTTGTGTGAGTGTAATTTATGTGAATGTTAATTAGTTCAAAGAAAAGTTAAGATTTAACATTATTATATTCCATTTTTGAGGTAATGAATATGTGACGGTTATTTAGTATAACATGTGAACTTTA
>NW_019014545.1:124883-136502 GCF_000150535.2 Carica papaya
ACGTAGGTTATAAATCCATAATATCCACTTACACATTTATTTATATTAAAAATATGTAAAATACTTCAAAAATACATAAGTTAATGAAATCATACTACTCACTTACCTTAAGTCCTTAACAGTCGTAGTCTTAATTTCGGTAGAGTTTCAGCTTTATTTATGACTTTTTTCTCTAAAATATATGGCAGAGTTTCGATATGATTTTTGGTCACTTTCTTGGCTCAAAAATATCCAACACAATATTTAAAAACTAATTCCAAAAAATAAAAAAGAAACCGAATTTAAAAAGCTAAGAAAAAGCTTACATTTCTAACGATTTATAACTTCCTTTTGATCATGAGCCTTATTCATCATCTTTTCCTCTTTCTCTGCTCTTACAAATTTAGCAGAGTTTTTGTAAAGTTTTAATCTAAAACCTCAAAATAGTCTCAAAAATCACACACTTCGTACTTCCTCTTCTTCCTTCACCTCTATGTTTCTCACTATTGTTCTCTCATTCGGAAAGTCTCTTCCTCCCTTCTCTCGTCCCCCATTTATAGGAGTAGGGAGTCATAAGAGAAAGGTTGCCACCATTTCGTCATACCATTTCATCTAAAAGTTGGCACTTTTCATAATGTCACTTCATCTAAAAAGTTACCACTTTTCACATGCTGTTTTATCTAAAAAGCTTTTTCACATGCCACTTAATCTAAAAAGTTATCACTTTTTATATGTTACTTCATTTAAAAGTTGTCACTTTCTATGATGTCACATCATCTAAAAATTAGTACTTTTCACGTGTCACTTCATCTAAAAGTTATCATTTTTTATTGTGTTATTTTATCCAATAATTATCACTTTTCATACTACTTAATTTAAAAGGTTCATACCTTTTTCCATGTTTTTTTATGCTTATTCTAGCTCTTTCATCCTTATCATCCTTTTTTCTGTTTGACTCTAAACTATGTCTTTAACCTTATTATACATGTTCAAACACAAATAAAGGCTAAATTAAATATATCAAATATAAGCAATTAATTCGGAGCTATTTTCAAGTTATCACATTCTCACCCCCTTAAAAAAAAAAGAAATTTGGTCCTTCAAAATGGACTTACCAGTGGTCAAAAATAGATGTGGCTATTTGGCCATCATTTCCTCTTCTAGCTCCTATGTGGATTCTTCATTTGAATGATGCAGTCATAGTACTTTTATTAAAGAGATTACCTTGAATTGTAATATCCTTTCTTTGTGATCCACTATATGCACAAGAAGCTCAATGTAGGATAGGTTATCCTAAAGTGCAATAGGTTCATATTAAAGTACATGCGATAGATCTGGGTGATAGTTCTTTAACATCAATACATGAAAAACACTGTGTGTGTTGGCTAATTCAGGTGGCAATGGTAAGCAGTAGGCGACAACTCCCACTCTATCTAATATCTCAAAAGGTCTGATAAATCGAGAACTGAGTTTTTTTTCCCAAATATCATAATACCTTTAATTGGTGAGATTTTTAGAAATATATTGTCACCTATTTCGAATCCTAAATCTTTTCTTCGATTGTCGGCATAACTTTTCTGCATACTTTGAGCTGTCAGAAGATGTTTCCTAACCAATTTCACATTCTTTGTAGTTTCTTTCACTAATTTAGGTCCAAGCAGTTTTTGTTCTCCAACTTCTTCCCAATAAGTTGGTGATCTATAGAGTCTTTCATACAAAGCCTTATAAGGTGCCATTTGAATATTGGACTGATAGCTATTATTATACGCGAACTCAGTAAGAGGTAAATGATCATCCCAATTACAATAACGCATGCTCGTAGCATATCTTCTAGAGTTTGGATTATCAATTTTGATTGACCATCCATCTGACAATGGAAAGTCGTACTAAAGGATAACTTGGTCCCATAACATTCTGTAGATTGGTCCAAAATCTTAAAGTAAAACGGGGATCTCAATCAAAGACGATTGTGATTGGTATTCCATGCAATCTCACAATCTCCCTAATATAGAATCTAGCTAACTTGTCCAGCGGGTCGTTTACTCTCATGGCTAGAAAATGAACAAACTTTGTTAATCTATTAACGATAATCCAAATTATATCATGTTGGGCTCTTCTTTTAGGTAGACCCACCACAAAATCCATGGTAATATATTCTCATTTCCACTCTACTACCGACAAGGGCTGAAGTAGTCTTGTTGGTCTCTGACATTCAACCTTCACTTATTGGCATATCAGACATTTAGAAACGAACTCTGCTATATCTTTCTTCGTCCCACTCCATCGGTATTTGGTCTTCAAATTCTAATACATCTTAGTATTATGAGGGTGCATAAGAAATCTAGAGCAGTGCACTTCTTCTAATATCTCATTTTTCATACTATTATTATTCGACACACATGTTGTATTTCCAAACCTCAATACACCATTTTCCCATAGTTTGAATTCTATCATAAGTCCCTTACTAACATCTTCCATAATCAACTTTAAGGTAAGATCAAACTGCTAGGCTTCTTTAATTTTCTGCATCAAAATTGGTTTTATTTTTATGTTGTCTAGGTATCCTCTTGATCTCTTATGTCGAACATTCAGATTCAATATTTAAAACTCCTCTACAAGCCTCCACTCTGAGGCTGCTATGTAGGTAAGAGTATAAGTATTCTTCCTACTAAGTGCATCTGCAACCATATTGTATTTTCTTAGATGGTATAGGATCTTACAATCATAATCCTTCAGTAAATCCGTCCATCTTCGTTGATGCATATTAAGTTCTTTCTACGAGAACAAGTATTTCAAACTTTTATCGTCTGTGTGAATCTCAAAACTTTTACCATATAGATAATGGCGTCAGATCTTTAAGGCAAAAACTATGGCGACTAGTTCTAAGTCATGGGTAGGATAATTTTGCTCATGATTCTTTAATTTTTTAGATCCATAAGCTATCACTTTTTCGTATTACATTAGTACACATCCCAATCCTTATTTTGAAGCAACACTGTAGATAGAGAATCCATCAGTACCGTTAGAAATAGTCAATATAGGGGTTGTTGTCAACCACTTCTTCAGTTCTTGAAAACTTTATTCACACTTCTCATTCCACTCAAACTTTGTATCCTTTCTACTGTGTTGAGTTAGTTGAGTAGCAATCTTTGAAAAAATTTTAATAAAGAAATCTTTGAAAAATTTTCAATAAACTTTCTGTAGTATCCAGCTAGATCGAGGAAACTTCGAACTTTAGTTACCATTGTAAACCTTCTTCAGTTTATTACTGTTTCTACTTTTACTAGATCTACTGATATTCTATCCTTTGAAACTATATCTCCGAGGAAGGTAACCTCCTTTAACCAAAACTCACACTTCTTAAACTTGGCGTACAACTTTTTTTTCTTAAGTATTCCAAACACTATTGTCAACTACTCCACATGTTCAGCCTCGCTCCATGAATAAATCAATATATCATTAATGAAGACGATGAGAAACTTATCTAAGAATGGCTAGAAGACTCTATTCATCAATTCTATAAATGCTGTAAGAGCATTTGTTAGGGCAAAAGGCATGTCTAAAAATTCGTAATGGCCATATCTAGTTCTGAAGGTAGTCTTGGGAACATCATTTTTCTTAATTTTTAGTTGATGGTATCTAAAACGTAAATCAATCTTTGAAAATACTTGGGCTCCTTGAAGTTGGTCGAATAGATCATTGATACAAGGCAACGGATACTTATTCTTTATGGTTACTTGGTTTAGTTGGCTATAATCGATATAAAATTACATGGTACCATCTTTCTTCTTCACAAATAGTACTGGAGCTCCCCATGGTGATACACTTGGTCTGATAAAACCTTTATCAAATAATTCTCACAATTGTTTCTTGAGTTCCTCTAATTCGACTTTCGCTATTTGATATGAGCCTTAGAGATAGGGCTCGTACCAGGAATTAAGTCAATGAAGAACTTGATCTTCTAGTCTGCAGGTAGACTTATAAGATCTTTTGGGAAAATATTATAAAATTCATTCACCACTGGTATCTGTTGTAGATTAATTTCTCTACTTTTATTCTCTATTATGTAAGCCAAAAACCCTACGCATCCATTCTCAAGTAATCATTGAGCTTGAATGCAAGATACAAGACATGGATGTTGGGGCTCCCTAATCTCTTTGAATTTGAATGTCTTATCATTAGAAATATTAAATGTCACCTTCTTTCCATGACAACCTATATTGGCATAGTACGTAGCCGATCAGTCTATTTCTAATATGACGTTAAAATCATGCATATATAAGATTATGAGATCTACCAGTAACTACTGATAACTCTCTGTTGGCAATCTCCACAAATACATGCTCGACATACTGCACTAGTGGTCAAGTCCTTATTGGCTAGGGTAGAGATTACTAATACATAATCTAACAGTGACAATTTAATATTTAGATGTTGAGCAAACTCATGTGACGCAAAAGAGTGTGTAGATACTGGGTCTATTAAGACCTTAGCTAAGGTTATAGAGATAGTAAACATATCTTGGATCATATCCTGGGAGGCTTCAACACCTCTTTCTGTAAGGACATATACTCTTTCTTGAGTTTTTGGCCTGGTATGCTCTTTATTAATAGGACGCTTTTTGATTTGATGTTGAGTACTACCACATCTGAAGCATCTATTTATCAGCTTGTAGCAGGGTCTGCTACCAATGGTTCCTTCTATAATGGGGGCATATCATCTTTGGCACTTGTGCTGGGATTATGAGATCCGTCTTTTGCTTTTTATCAAGTTTTTGTAGCTCATAGGCCTTCTTCTTATTATTTGGTATGAATGGTCGAACCCGCTGGATCTGTTCTGAGACTGGGCTTGTAGTCTCATCTATAATATGGGTCATTCAAGTATTTTTTGGTAGTCATTAATCTTCAAAATTGAGATTTTATCCTAGATCTCCTTACGTAGGCCTCTCTAAAACTTTCTGGCTCTTAACCTTCCATCTGCTACTAAGTTAGGCGCGAACTGAGCCAGCTCTATAAACTTTTTCCCATATTCTGCCACCCTCACATTCCCTTACTTTAATTGCAAGAACTCCATTTGCTTCTATTCTCGAACAAAGTCAGGAAAATACTTCTCATAAAATGCCACTCCAAATGCTTCCTAGAGGATCGGTGCCCTCAAGAATCCCTTCTTTAGGCACCATCAGTGTTCTGCAGCTCCCTTGAACATGAATATCACTAATAAGTACCTTTTATGCTGAAGTGGGGCTGAGAACATCGAATATCTTCTCCAACTCCATGATCCACTATTCAACTAATATCATTTCGATTACTCCAGTAAATGATGGTGAGTTCATCCTCTTAAATCTTTTAATGAGTTTTCTATTATTTTCCTCCATTGGCTGGGTGTTATTAGTACTAACATTATTACCGTTAGTAGCACTTTGGCTATGGACTACGTGTTGACTTACCACCATAGCCAAGCCTTCGACTATACGCATGAGTCTATCTAGACTCTACTCGATCTGGTCTTCTGAAACCCAATGTGTCTATTCTCTCAGTATCCTTGCCATTTCCTATATTTAGGAAATTCAAATTTAGAGGCATTTTCTTATGTTTCATAACTCTATATAAGCCTTATGTAACCCTAAGTCTCGTATTCAACGAATGTCCTAGAATCATGCTCTGATACCACTTCTCACTAACCACATCATGTCTTATAGGGTAATGACCAGAATATACTTACTTAAATCATATAGACTCGACTTAAGTAAAATAACTTAACTTTATTAGTCACAAAAAAGTTGCAGAAGTGTTACATCTCTTAAATGTAAAACATAAACATATGTACGAGTCTCTAAATTTTTTTATTTATATTACTAAACAAAAATATGAAACAATAATCTTAATGTTAGAGTCTAGCTTCAGAAATTTCTTTCATATCACCGCTCACTTTGCAGCGGTACCTTCAGTATCTGGAGGGTGATAGGGGTAAGATAAAATATCTCAATAAGTGATATTATGAAATCATAGCATAGTACATATAATATATAGTTTTTTTACACACAACAAAACATATATATATATATAATCGTTTCAAAATAGATACAAATCAAAAGATGAATGCACAAATCAAAAAACATATTCATGTTGTATACTTCATCATTATTATGGAGGATTAATCAGTTAACATATATTATGCGTAGATACAGATACTTATCACTGGTTTCTCATGTACCTGAACATGAAACGACATATATGAGTACCTTAAAATATTACTACCCCTCGAACACAGAATGGTTTGTGCATGTAGATTAGACTATTTCCCCATACACTCGAACACAGAACGGTTATGTATGGGTACACACTTATCACTTTGCCAATACACCCGAATACAGAACGGTTATGTACGGCCACATTGAAGTCTAGCATAATGCAGGTGCTTTCGGAATAACTTATTTTCATAATGAGTGATGTACACATATCAAAATCATATTTCGAAAACATGAAGCGAAATAATACTTATATCGAAGTAAAATTTTAACAAATACTTACTTAGCATATACGAAAGAAAAATTAAACACTTACAAATTTTATACTGAAAATACGTAAAATACTTCAAAACTACATAGGCTATGAATCCATAATATCCACTTACACATTTATTTATACTAAAAATATGTAAAATATTTCAAAACTACATAAGCTAATGAAATCATAATACTTACTTACCTTAGATCCTTAGTAGTTGTAGTCTTAATTCCGGCAGAGTTACAGCTTTATTTACGACTTTTTTCTCCAAAAAAATTTGGCAGAGTTTTGGAATAAGTTTTTGTCACTTTCTTGACTCAAAAATATCTAATGCAATATTCAAAAACTAATTCCAAAAATCAAATAGAAACAAAACTTTAAAATTTAAGAAAAATATTACCTTTTAAACAGTTTATAACTTCCTTTTGATTGTGAACCTTATTCCTCCTTTATTCCTCTTTCTCTGCTCTCACAAATTTAGCAGAGCTTTTCCAAGGTTTTTATATAAAATTTCAAAATGCTTTCAAAAATTACACACTCTGTACTCCCTTTACTTCACCTTTATGCTTCTTACTATTTTTTTCTCATCCAGAATGTCTCTTCCTCCCTTCTCCTATCCCCTATTTATAGAAGTGGGGAGTCACGAGAGAAAGGTTGCCACCATTCCATCATACTATTTCATTTAAAAGTTGTCACCTTTTATCATGTCACTTCAACTAAAAGGTTAATACTTTTCACATGGCGTTTTATTTGAAATGTCTTTTCACATGCCACTTCATCTAAAATATTACCATTTTTCACATGCTACTTTATCTAAAAGTTGTCACTTTCTGTGATGTCACTCTATCTAAAAGTTACTACTTTTTACATGTCACTTCATCAAAAAGTTGTCATTTTCTATTATATCATTTTATCTACTAGTTATCACTTTTTATTATACCACTTCATTTAAAAGGTTCCCACATTTTTTCATGCTTCTTCATGCTTATTCTAACTCCTTCATCCTTATCCATCATTGTTCTGTTTGGCTCTAAAGTATGTTCTCAACCTTATTATATATTTTCAAAAACATATAAAGTCTAAATTAAATATATCAAATATAAAAAATTAACTCGAATGTATTTTCAGGCTATCACATTGAATATTGCTCAAATATCCATTCGGTTCTCTTATTTTTGAGATAGACGATTTCAATCTATTTTTAGTTTTCTTTATGATAGATTTCCCTTACTAAGTTTTCGATCTATCTTTGTCTTCCCTGTTTTTCTTTTTTTTTTTTTTTTTTTTACATGTTGCCTCTTTTCCCCTCTTTTTCTTGCTTAATGTTTATGTTTTGTTTTTGTTTTTTAATGAATTCGATTAAATAAACTCAATAATTCATCCTTGTTGGTGCTCTTAAAATGTTTTCTTCATAAGGCGAGATAAAACATGATCACTATTTGCCCTATGTTATGTTTTTGTTTACTTCCTAACCTATTTGAAAATAGATTTAAGGCAATATTTGCCCTTGTATCACTCGAGTATATTGTTATCTTTTGATTTGTTTCGACTAGAGTACATTTTTGAATCATAATTACCAACCTAATCATTAAAAATATGCAAGTTATTCGTGATTAGCTTGTACCTCGCAAAAAAAACAAAAATAAAAAATCAAATCAGTCATTGTAATTAATTAAAAGAAAACTTTCAATTAAAAGAACAAACATTTTTTTATTTAATAAGGTCATTTGTTACTGTTACTTTAGTATATCCTAAAGTTAACTAATAAACTCTACCGTATTAAATTAATTTGATTCAAACATTTTGGAAGGAAAAAAAGGCATAGACTAATTATTTTTACATGACATTTTTCACTTTTGATTTTCTAAAATGAAAATTTAAAACAAAATTTTAAAGCTTTTTTTTTTTCAAGAACTCAAATTTAAGTCCTTTTTTTCTTTTTCAAAATTTCAAATTTTATGTTTTTTTAATTAGTGGAGACTTAAATTTTTTAACGAATACTTTAACCCTTTTTTTGCCTTTCTTCTCCTATTATTTAAGATTTTTAATTTTTCCATTTAAAAACACTGCCAAAGTTTTTTCCTTTGTGCTTTTCTTTTTTTTGGTTCTTTTTTTTTCTTTTATTTATTTTTTTCTTCATTTTCATCTCAAAATTTTCATGGAAAAGCCATTCTCTTTTTCTTTTTCCTAATTTCTATTTTTTTTAATTTCTAACTTAAAATTCTTAAAAAGATACTTTTTTCTCATTTTTCATTCTGATATATATTTTTAATTTTGAAAAAAAACATTGTCAAAATCTCCCAAAAAACTAATCATTTCTCACTTGCTTACATCTTGAAAACCTTCTATTTAATCAAGGTTAAAATTTACACCCAAAAATTTCAAGTTACATAAAGAAAATTCAACCAAAATCTTATTCTATCAACTTGAATTCTTCAATGATTCTCAGGTCTCGAGTTTACATTGGTAATGCAAAACAAAATCTCCAGAAAAATTATTTATTTAAAAACTATGAATTGACACTAATTATATTAAAGTTAGATCAGATATTATAATAATCACTAGTTTAAATAAAAAATTTCTGATTTAAGAGGGCAATATGTTAGATACCCTTCTCATGATGTGAATTAAGTAATTAAAATCTTATGCATGCATTCATGTGGCCTAACCATGGGGCTGGGGTGTGATATCAACAATTATTCATGAAACATCATTTACTACAATATTTACGAACTATAGCGGACGACAATCGAAATAAAATTAAATAAAAGTAACAACAAATAATATATATCTCTCAATGTACTCCCCATTGTTTGCCACTTCCTATTTCCTTTTGACGGCCTTCTTGATTTGTTCATACTATTAATCTGCACACAATGGGTTAATTGCTTTCTTTTTTTTTATTTATGTCCATAAATTTAAAAAAATTTCAAAAAAAAGACAAAATTCAAATCTAGTTGTTATTCCTTTTTTAAGGGGGAGAAAGATGGTAAAGAGCAAAAATTATGTAGTACCATACTTTGATCAATCTTAATACAAAGCAATGATGTTATGCCATGAGAATAAACAAGATATTGTCGTACTTCTGCCGGCACGTTACTCTGCGGCTAACTCAGGGCGGTGTTTCATTGTGCCAGTACATACTCTAACGGCGCTAAAACCATAGCAAACTATCAAAAAATTGCTATCAAAATCTCTTTTTATTGTAGTGCTATAATTGTAAATGACCAAATAAACTGGGGATTTAGTTTTCCCCTCTTGCCAAACCTACTGATTTTTTTGAAATGAGTGACCTTAAAGAACACTCGATCACTTTTTTCAAATTTCAGATCCCTCATCTGAGTGTCCGCATAACTCTTCTGCCTGTTCAGAGCCGTCTGAATATTTTTTCTGATCTTAACTATTTTGGCTGTAGTCTCCTCCATAAGATCTGGGATGAATAATTTTCTATCACCCACCTCTTTCCAACAGATTGATGATCTGCATGGGTGACCATATAACGCCTCGTACGGAGCCATATCGATACTTGATTGGTAGCTATTATTGTAGGCGAACTCTATTAAGGGTAAATGATTATCCCAATGGCTCCTGAAGTCAAGAACACAAGCTCAGAGCATATCATCCAGTGTGCGAATCATCTTTTCTGATTGTCCATCGGTCTAAGGATGGAATGCAGTACTAAGAGATAGTTTCGTTCCCGTGACTTGTTAAAAATTAGACCATAATCGAAAAGTGAACCTGAGGTCCCTGTCGGATACTACTATCACTAGTACTCCATGTAACCTGACTATCTCCCGAGTATACATTCTTGCTACCTTGTCCAAGGGGTCGGTCATCTTGATGGCCAAGAAATGAGAAGACTTTGTGAGTCAGTCAATAATTACCCAAATAGCATCACATCCCGAGCGTGCCCTAGGTAGTCCTGTCACGAAATCTATTGTAATATGTTCCCACTTCCACTCCGAAATTGATAATGGCTTAAGTACTCCGCCTATGCGTTGATGCTCTGTTTTGACTTATTGACACACTAGACACTTGAAAAAAAAGTCAGTCACCTCTCTTTTCATCCCGTTCTACCAAAATCGGGGTCGTATACTTTGATATGTCTTAGTGCTTCCAGGATGCATGACAAACTTTGAGCTATGAGCCTTTGTCATGATGTCCATTTTTAGCTCACTGTCACATGGAATACACACTATGTCCTGAAATCTAAGTATTCCATCGGCAGAGACTCGAAATTCTGAATTTACTCCTTCTTTTGCATCTTTCCTGAGGGCTGCTAGGATGGAATCGGCGAATTGAGCTTCTTTTATTCTCTGGATCAACTTAGGTTGAACAATCAGGTGGGCCAAGCATGTACTCTCTTTAGGTCCTGAAGTCGTATCTGTTGTGCAGCTTCTATTACCTTATATTCTGAAACCATTAGATGAGTTAATATACCTGCACTTTTTCTACTGAGTGCGACGGCTACCATGTTGCGCTTACCCGAGTAATACAAGATGTTGCAATCGTAGTTCTTGAGAAATTCTATCCATTGTCTCTAACACATGTTAAGATCTTTTTGAGTGAATATGTGTTTTAAGCTCTTATGATCGATATAAATCTGAAAAGTCTCCTCATACAAATAATGACATCAAGTATTCAAGGTGTGGATAATCGTGGCAAGTTCTAAGTCATGGGTGGGGTAGTTTTTCTCATGACTCTTCAACTTTCTGAACTCATAGGCTATGACATTCCCATGCTGCATTAGAACATAACTCAACCCCAGGTAGGAGGCATCACTTAAAACTGTATATCTACATGTCCCGCTCAGTAAGGCCAACATAGGTACAGTAGTCAACCGTTTTTTTAGTTCTGAAAAGCTCCTTTCACAGTTCTTGTTCCACTCAAACTTGACGTTCATCTTTGTGAGCTGAGCCAAGGGAGCAGCTAGGCTAGAAAATTCTTTCACAAACCTGCAGTAATAACCTGTCATGCCCAAAAAGCTACTAATCTTCTTGATCGAGGTCAATTTCTCCCAACCGAGTACTGTCTCAACCTTTTTAGGGTTCACTGATACTCCGTTCCTTAATATGATGTGCCCTAGGAAGGTAGTCTGTTCAAGGCAGAATCCAAACTTCCTCAACTTTGCGTA
>NW_019014545.1:223876-237663 GCF_000150535.2 Carica papaya
TTGTGTTCTCATGCGACGCGAAGTAGTTATACCCATCCCGCGTTGATCTGGGCTGTCCATCGCGATAAATCTCGTCCGTCCAATCGCGCCTAGAAAGGAAACGAATCTGAATCGTCTATTGCGATTGATCTCGACTGTCCGATCGTGTCTAAGGGGGAAACGAATCCGAGTTGTCCACGCGCGCGAGATCAGTCATGGGCCATCTGATCGCGAGGCTCGCAGATCGCCTGCGTGGCACCGACGTTAGCGTGTCTTGCCACGCGGTGTGCTTCAATTCGTCAGGGCTGCTGATTAAATGGTCTTACGTGGTCGAACTTTTCCTATTTGTATTTTGATCTTCTATTTCTAATTTTTTTTTCAAAAATACTCTCGAAATTCAAATTTTTACTCTTCTCCAAAATTGCTTTCAATTACATCCCTATTTATTTTTTTCAATAATTTAATTAAATTAATTTATAATTAATTTTTTTATTTATTTTTAAAATACCGAAATTGATCACATACCAAATTTTGAGTGCGAATATTACAAATTTTAAGATCCAATTGTGACAGAGACCTTCTATTGAGACACCCATTAGGAGATCTACAAGGCAAAGAAGATCAGCCATATCAGATGATTATGTAGTTTATCTCGGAAAATGTGATTATAACATTGGTCATCACTTGTCCTCAATCTGAAACGTGGGTTGATGTGATAAGGGATTAGATGTAGTCATGGCATAGAATGAGGTATAGGAGCTTATTGAGTTACCAATAGTTTCAAAGTGAGTTGGTTGTAAATGATTGTTTAAAGCCAAGAGAAACTCTAAGGGTAAAGTTGATTGTTGTAAGAGTAGACTAGTTGCAACGATTCTACTAAAAGAGAGGGCATAGACTTTAATGAAACCTTTTCACCTATTTCTTCTAAAGATTCATTTAGATTCACCATAGCTTTGGTGGCCCACTTTGATTTTGCATTCCACGCAATGGATGCTGGAACTACCTTTTTAAATGGTAGCATTAGTATGAGGTTTATATGATACAACCAGAAGTTTTTCCAGTGAATGGTAACAAACACATAACTTGTAAGTTGAAAATGTCCATTTATAGTTTGGAACAAACGTCTCACCAATGGTATCTCTAATTTGATGAAGTATTTCTCTCAGTTTTATCGAGAATAAGATAGATCAGTGTTTCCATATGAAGGTCATTGGGGAGTAAATTTAACTTTTCAGTTTGCTGTATAGATGACATTTTGCCTGCAAGCAATGGCCTTGCTTTACTTCATGAAACCAAGTATCTTCTGTTTACAACCCTTGATATGAAAGGTCTTAGGGAAGCTTCCTTTGTACTTGGAATCAAAATTATATGTGATAATCACGTTGTTTATTTGGACTTTTCCACCAGGCTTATATTAGAAGGATATTTGAGAGATTTGAGCTTTTAAGTTACAAATATACAGATGTACCTATTGTTAAAGGTGATAAATTTAATAAAGAGTAATGTCCTAAAAGTAAACTTGAAAAGGAATTTATGAAGAACAAACCTTATGGTAATGTGAATAGCAGTATATGTATGTTCGAGTTAGTATTACACCAGATATTTTGTTTGTTATTAACACCTCAAGAAGGTATTTGTTTGATCCAAGTCCTGATTATTGGGCTACAGCAAAGAAGCTGACGAGATATCGTCGGAGAACTTAGATTACATGCTTGTATATAAGAATGTTAAACATCTTGAAGTAATTGGATATGTGATGCGAACTTTGCAGGCTATACTGATGATTTCAAGTCCTGGTCATGATATATCTTTATGTTAGTTGGAGGAGCAATATCTTGGAAAAGTTGCAACAAACTTTTACTATGTTTTTTTGGGTCTATGGCACCTTATAGAGCCTTTGCACATGCCTTTTGGCTTAAAAATTTTATCTCAAGGCTTGTGGTTGTTGATTCCATTTGGACCTCTTAAGACTTTTTGCAATAACGCTTCTGGTTCTTTAGAAAGAACAATAGAAGATTTAATGATCCTAAGGACAAGAAACCAAGTACCTGATACTCAAGGATTTAGTAAACAAGAAAGCATGATGGTCAACTACATTGAACTTGATACTAGCTAATCCATTGATCAAAGGACTAAGACCTATTGTATTTAAAGAACATGTTATGAACATGGGTATTTGATGGTCCTTCGACATACTTGATTAGTGGGAGTTTAACTTATTGATGCATGACCATTTTGATTAGAATTTTGTAACCGAGTACTTTTTATCAAATGAAATAGAATTCATGATTGATATTATTTTATTATTTTCTTTCTGGAAGTTTGAATCATTGCACATCATGATTATGTAATCAAATTTTAGTGTCGTCTGTAAATACTGTTATGTAAATTATAGTATACTTGTTGCACCATGTTTGAGCTCATTGTGGTATACATTGTTGTTAACACATGATATTTTGGAATTTCTAGATGACCGATACAGAGTATTTTGGTGATATCTCGATGTTAAGTAAGTAATATCTCGGTAATGAGAAATCATATTATGGACTACAAAGAAAATAGCTTGTTAAGATCATATTTGAGCTATTTCTTCTTATATTACCATATCTATAATCTATGTCAATGTTGTTGTTAATAATTGTAACCATGACTAGTGCTCTATTATTGAATTATATATAGACTATCATTTATTCATTGTTGATTGACTTTATTGTATTTGTTTGATTTTAAGGTGTGTGCCCAAAACCATTATTTTTCAAAATAGCCACATGGAAGTTTTTAATTGTTTAGCATGTAAAATAATTGTCACTTATATATTTATATATATTTGTTTTATATTATTAAAAACTCAATTAAACATTGCCCAAGCAGAAGATTGTAAAAATTTATAAACTATTATTTAATTGAAAATTTGTGTTTATCAAAAGCAGGTTAAATTGTGAGTTTTGAATGTAACCACATTTGTGATTTAAATTTATTAAAACGTCTTATGATTTTGAAATATAGATTGATGACTTAATGTAAGCTCATGTATATCTTAGTAAGAAGTTGGTAAAGGAAGATCCCTGTATGGGAGATAAGTTCTTTCCTTCACTCTTATATATATAATTAGTGTCATCAATAATTGTCATTAAAAAAAAAAAAAAGAGAAAAGAAAGGGAAGAAGTAGCAGCAAATTTTAACACCATGTTCTTGTAATATCTTTCGAAGGTGGCTGCTTGCATGGAAGGAGGCCAAAGGGTTTTGAAATCTGTATAGAGCTTACCTGTATGATTATACATTTTGGGTGGAGATAATTTTGACATTATAAATTTAGATTTTTAGTAAAAGTTAAAAGTTATTTTTAAAAAATTATACACTATAACTTCTTACTTTAAACAAATTTTAAATTTATTTATTACCAAAAGTAATTTGCACTTTATTCATTTGATTACAATGGTATTTTTAAAATGCAAAAATCACTGTTAAAAACTGCCCAAATGGATTCTAAGAAGTTTTTTGTATCATAATATATTTTAATGCATATATTTATTTTTTGTAATTCTTTTCTGGAAATATGAAACAAAAATCTTTCCTGTTAGATCTGGCTGCAGTGCTGCTTAAAACTAGTCTGACTGGTGGGCAAAAGAGAATAAACTAGTTTAGATCTTATTTGAGTTGGTTCATACTAGGGAATATACTAATTTTGGGAACCAGGATCTGGTCATTGTTTGTTTGCTATCAACATTGTGGCAAAATTTGCCCGTGGACAGCTGAATCTTTTGACTGAAATCCCCTTATATATGGAAGAACTTCAAAAATATAATTTCCTTCTTGTGAACAAAAGTCTTTGTATTAGGAATATATATAGTTTGAAACATGTTTAGAACATTTTTTAGTAATATAAGTTAAAGCCAGAATAAGAATCTTCATTATGGAACATGTTTATAAGAAATGAAGTCACAAATGCAAGATATTAACGTTCATCCTTGAATACATTCCTGGAAACAGTCTCCCATATCCTAAAAACTCAGCCAAAAACTTATGTAAAGGGATTAATGAGGAAAAAAAAAAAAAAGAAAAGAGCAAAGAACCATATATCCAAGTGGAAATAAGTTAACATAAGAAAAAACTAATTAAAAATTTAAAAAAAAAAAAAAAGCCATGCGAAACTCACATATTTGAAGTTTAATGTACTATCAATTTCTTTTACTAGTTAATGTTAGTTTTGCGTTTATTCTCGTTTTTTCTTCTTTCTTGTCGTTTAAACCTTGATGTCTTTTTTGGGAGAAAACCTATTTTACTTTTCTCTTTTTTCGTATTTGTTGCAGAAAATGGACAATCATTTACTATTCTTTTTCCACAAGATTAGTTCGTTCCAATCCTCTTCACTTGATCAATCCATCCCAGATTGCTCAAATCCTAGATTTACTCAACATAAATGTCTTCTTCTTTTTTTAAGTATAATTAACAAGCATGTATGAGAGAGTATTTTACTCACTTTATTTTGTAAGAACTTCAATAAGAGTTTCTAAGTTGTTGTGTTTATAAGTTCTAAAAAAGTATATAAGTTAGGATTTTGTGTTTATACCTGGAAAGTAAAAGAATGAATACAAAAAAAGGAAAAAAAAAAGGTGAAATCATGATTTTGTAAGATATATAAGTTAGGATTTTATAAATTGTTAATAAATAACCGTGTATTTTTAGATGATGAACAATAGCAATTCTTTAAAGCGTTAGGAAGCTTTATAATATAAAAATTGGCAGTGAACAATTGTTTTTGTAAAAGAGATTAATTACAAGATTATTTCTAGTGTGTTTGCTTATATGTAAAGGTTAGTGTGTTTATTTATTATGTAAAATATTAAATGTCCCACATAGATTATTATTTAGTTCACTGGTTAAAAAAAGTAATAATAGTAATAATTCCAGTAGGATGGAATTAGAAGGGGAACCCAAAAATGAGGTAGATACATGGGTAAATCCGAATACTCGTAAGTGAATTTATTAGCAAAATCTAGAGTCTTGAAATGAAGAAGAAGCTGTAGAAATAGTGAGCAAACAAGGAGGCCAAAAACTTTATCCCATTGACCCAGACCATGCATAAACCATGTCAACAGTGCAACATTTAAGCCAAGGAAGATTCCATTAATTATAAATGCGTTACAAATCATTTTAGTTTAATATGTAACTTTGACCAAAACATGTGTACCCCGGTTTAAACTAAACTAATAGCAATATAGAAATTTTGAAGTTTACTTAATGGTGGCCATACTGAAATTTCTCAAAACCTTGTAAGTCATGGAAATCAAATCAAACCACATTTGAAAACTATAAGAAAATTCGTACTAAATCAAAGAAAACGAATATAGAAACATACTTAAATTTATAACAAAAAAGTTCTTCGCGTCCTACAATAGATCTTCTGAGTCAACACGCGACTGTAAAAAATTTATTTTCACTGTTGACAAGATAACAAAAATAAACCGAATGTACGTGTGATTTAGGAACCATAATTGCTTTTTATATTGTTGACTTTTGTTATTTCTCATTTTGTCTATCACAAAATAAGAAATTATAAATATAGTTTATGCACATATTATAATCTTATACTTAAATCTGATGCATTAAAGCTCATTACTGTTTAACTGTAATTGATCACTTTTAAACGAACTCAATAACTGATAGTCTATTACGCACACCAAGACCCACATTAAGTTCACTTGTTGATAAAAAATCTAACAATCTCCCACTTTAGTTTTATGTATCACCTTAACCTGTGTTAAACAACTATAGGAGTACTCAGAACTTTGCTATAAATACCTAATGCATCATCAAACAATCTTGTTCATCGATTATAACAACATAGGATCAAGGCGGTATTCGCTACAATTATTATAACTAAACCAATCAATGATCACGTATATCAATATAATCGAATGATATTGATCAAGTATGGATGTACAGCATGGAAATAACATACTATATAATATAAGCATGTCTACTTCCAAGTGGTCCTGCCTTAACCTTAATAAGATCAACTGTAAAAAAATGTAAAGATAAAATATAAAAATAAACCATAATATTATAATTGAAATAAAATATGAAATCTTTAAATTAAATCCAAAATATAAAATTTATGACATGTTTATATCATAAAAGCAACTATAGTACAAAACTATCACTGGAACTATATATCATCAAGAGATACTATACCCATACAAGTAATGTGCTCATGAAAGATCTTAAATGGTAATCTCTTTGTGAGCAGATCAATAACCATGGAGTTCATCCCGATGCACTCTATTGATATCTGCTTACTCTGAACTTTTTCTTTAATAACTAAAAATTTAATATCTATATATTTTGATTTTGTTGAACTCATGTTGTTATTAAATATATAACTGCAGACTTATTGTCACAAAATATCTTTAATGGTATTTTAACTCTATCTATAATGCGCAGCCCAATGACAAAATTTTATAGCCATATTTCATAATTGGACACCTCATAATATGCTATAAACTCTCCTGCCATAGTAGAAGAGACTATGAGTGTTTATTTAGCACTCTTCCAAGAAATGGCTCCCCCAGCAAGCAAGTAGATATAGTCTGATGTGGACTTCCTGCTGTCTTAGCATCTAACGAAACCAAAATCAAAATAACTAATGATCTCCAACTAATCTGATCTCTTATATGTGAACATATAGTCTTTTGTTTTCTAAAGATACTGCATAGCACGTTTGGTTGCTTTCTAATGATTCATACCCGGATTACTTAAATATCTCCCTAATATGCCAATAATGTACACAAAATTTGAATATGTACAAACTTATAGATACATAAAACTCCCTACAACTGAAGCAGAGTAAACTTATCTCTTTTAGACACAAGGGTGTCACCTAGTTTACAATCCTATATGTCAAATCTCTTAAAAACTTTTTTATATATTTTTTTGTGATAATCCAAGAATACTCTGAGAGCGATCCTGGTGTATTTGAATCTCTAATACAAAAAATATATTCATAATATCTTTCATCTCAAATTTTTTTGTCAGAAATCTTTTGGTTTCATACAATAAACCTATATTACTGTTGGTAACTAGTATGTCATCGACATATAAAACTAGAAAAATATACTTACTATCATTGAACTTATGGTATACAAAATCTTTCACTATATTCATCTCAAAATCAAACGAGATGATAACTTGATGGAATTTATGATACTATTGATGGGAAGCATGCTTAGGTCCATGGATGAATTTCTTTAGTTTGCAAATTATTTGCTTCGCATCACCCAATACAAAGCTTTTTAACTGCACCACATAAATTGTCTCATAAATGTCACCATTGAGTAACATTGTCTTAACATCCATCTAATGCAACTCAATATCAAAATGTATCACGAAAGTCATTATAATTCTGAAAGAGTCTTTCAATGAAATTGAAGAGAAAGTCTCTTATAGTCAATGTTTTTTTTTTTCTATGTAAAGTCCTTAGCGACAAGACGGACCTTGTACCTCTCTACATCGCCTTTGAATCCCTTTTGGTCTTAAAAATCCATTTACAACTAATAAGTTTTGCACCTTCAAGCAATAGGACAAGATCTTAAACATCATTGTCCTTCATGGACTTAATCTCTTTATTCATGGTATCAATCTACTTTTGAGAGTTAGAACCTTCCATTACTTAACAGAAGTTGATTGGATCATCTTCCACCATTTTAATGTCGTCCTCATGTTCTTGAAGAAATATAATATAATCATTTGGAATTGCACTTCTCCTCTCTATAGTGGATACTCTTAATGACATTAGTTCTTGAGGTTCTGTAGTTTAGTCTTATGGAACAACTTCTTAAATATGAACAGGAGATACTATGACATTCTCTTAATTTGAATTTGCTTCTTAAACAATACGAGATATGAAAAAATGATCCAAATTATTGTCAAGAGCAACTAAGGGAATATTAATATATTCATCTTCAAATATAAGGGCTCGAACTCTCTCTCCCCCCACAAACTCAATATCCTCAAAGAATTAGACATTTTTCGTCTCAAAAATTGTCTTAATAGTGGGATCATAAAACTTGTAATCCTTAGATCTTTGAGAATAGCCAACAAAATAGCAACTAGCAGTTCTGGAATCTAATTTCTTTTCATGTGGCCTATAAGATCTGGCCTAAGCTGAACATCCTCAAATATGCAAATATCTCAAACTAGACTTTTTGTCTGTCCAAAACTCAAAAACGATCTTTGTAGTTGCTTTAGTTGGAACTCTATTGAGTAAATATATTTCGATCTTCAATGCTTTTCCCCATAGTGATTCAGGCAAAGTAGAATAACTAATCATATTCCTCATCATAATCTTAAGTGTTTTGTTTTGTCTTTCAGCAACACCATTCATGATAAGAGAACGCATTCCTCTAGGAATTTAGCAAACAGTCCTAAACATTGTTCACCTAATTAATCATATCTACCATAGTATTTACCACCACGGTCAAATTTAATAATCTTAATTCTTTGGTTGATTTAGTTCTTAACATCTGACTTAAAACTTTTGAACACATCCAGAGACTGTGATTTCTTATGAATGAGATAAAGATGGTCACATCTAAAATAATCATCTATGAATATTACAAAGTATTATTTACCATTCCAAGAAGCCGTAGGGAATGGTCTATAAATATTTGTATGAATCAACTCTAATACGTTCATAGCCCTGTTGACACTTAATCTCCTGATATTTGTCTGTTTTTCTTTGATGTAATTGACACATCTGTTAAAATCTATAAAGTTAAGGGGATCAAGAATTTTATCCGACATAAGTCTTTCTATTCTCCCTATGAAGATATGACCTAATATCTTGTGTCACAATGAGGCAGAATTCTCACAAGTTAATTCACACTTGGCATCTCTTGTACCACATGAATGATTTATTATAAGAAACAATTGTATCTAGTAAATAAAAATTATCAAGAGCTGATAAAGAACCAATACCAACCATATTGGAATCATAAAAAAGATTAAGTATTTTATTTTTAAAAGAATAAGAATAACCAAATTTATTCAATACAGAAATATAAATCAAATTTTGTCTAAATGACAGTATAACATACGTCTATTCTAAATTCAAATAGTATCCAGTTCTTAATAATAATCTAAAAGTGTCAATTGCTTCCGCCTCTACTAATTTACCATCATTGACATAAATGAATCTGGTGCCTTCACTAGGCTTATGGTAATGGAGGCAACCATGCATGGACATATTGATGTGAGTATTCGTAGTAGAATCTATCCACCACGTGTGTTTAGGTACAGACATTAAATTAACATCATAACAAACAAAGTTAAAAAACATACATTTCTTTGCATGTCAAGCATGACAGTTGGCACATTGTTTCTTCTGATGACCTGGAGCTTTACATAAGAAATAAATATTGTTATTTTATGTCTTTTGTTGTTTTTTCTGTTGTACTGGAACTACAACACTTTTACCGATTTATTTTTTCTTATTTTTCTTGTTCATTGAGATCGTAGCTAGGTGAACACTCTCTATCCTCTCATACTTTAATCTTTCCTCCTCCTAAACACAGCGTGAGATTTGCTCATTAAGAGTCCAGGATTCCTTCTGGCAGTTGTAGCTCACCTTAAAATGATTAAACTGTGGTAGAAGAGAGAACAAAATAAAGTACACCAGTAATTCTTCTTATAAGTCCAGTCTGAGTGCCTTGGGATTAACATGTATATGAGATATTTCTATCATGTACTCTCTTATATTTTTTTCTCTTTATATCTCATGTAAATAAGGTTCACTAAAAGTGTACAAGCTTCAATCTTATTACTATTGGCAAAACGTTGTTTGATAGACTCAAAGAAATCTCTAATTGTAGTGATCTCACGGAATAATGCCCCTAAAAACTTTTGGCATGGACAATTTACATTACCAAAAAACTTATATGGTTCAATTGATCCCATCTTTCAAACTCCCTCTTATCATTAATAGTGCTGTTAGGAGTAAGTGGAGCAGGTTGATCGACTTCTAAAGTCCAATCCAGATCCATAACTCTAAGAACAAGACAAATATTGTTTTTTCATATCTTGAATTTGTGTCGTTCAATATGGAATGGAATTAACATTAGCGGTGATACTTCTAATAGAAAAAGAAGTTGAACAAAAAACAGACAACATCCAATCAATCAATACTCATATACAAATATAAACCTTAAACTACAATAATGAATTTGAATAAAGGTAAATCTCATCTCAAGTTATTAGATATTATGGGAGAAGTTGATCGTTAAAATGATACTTGATACAATAGAAGTACAAGATATCAATTTTTTTTCCAGATTGGAATCTTTAAAAGAGTTCTATGGAATCATATGGATGTTTGTCCCTATTTTGACTCTTGTATTGGGAATCACAACAGGTATACTAGTAATTGTGTGGTTAGAAAGAGAAATATCTACAGAGATACAATAACGTACTGGACCTGAATACGCCGATCCTTTGGGAATTCTTCAAGCTCTAGCAGATGGGACAAAACTACTTTTCAAAGAAAATCTTCTTCCATTTAAAAAAAATACTCATTCAGTATTGGACCGTCTATAGCAGTTTTATCAATTTTACTAAGTTATTCAGTAAATCCTTTTGGCAATCACCTTGTTTTAGCGGATTTCAATATCTATATTTTTTTTATGGATTGCCATCTCAAGTATTGCTCCTATTGGACTTATTATATCAGGATATGGATCAAATAATAAATATTCTTTTTAGGTTGTCTGCAAGCTGCTACTCAATCAATTAGTTATGAAATACCATTAACTCTATGTGTTTTATCAATATCTCTACGTGTGATTCGTTGAAACATAAACTTTTCTTTTTCCTATGCCTTTCGTTCTAGAAAAATAAGTTAAATAAATTGAATAAATATCTTCATTATTCATCTTTGGGATTAATAAAGTAAATTATATAGTTTATTGAAAGGTAAAGGATTAAAATCCTTTTAAGAAATAAAGTTTTTGATCAAAAGATGAATTAAACCAAAAGACCCCTCAACTATTAAGGGGGTTAATAGAACGAATCACACTATTACCACTAAACTATACCCGTTACAATGCAATTATTGTATCAAAATGGATTTCAAGTACTCTGTTTTTGGATAGAATATTAATTTTTAAGTGATATCTTGTAATAGTAATTAAATACTAACATTAAAAACACACCAAATAATAAATCTCAATTTGAGTCGATTTATAGTTCACATGCTAAACTAAATAACTGTCATATATTTATTACCTCATGTTGAAATATAATCATTTTAAACATTAACTTTCATTTGGACTGATTAATATTCACATAAATTACACCTACACAACCATTTGCATTATAAAATAAATCGATTTAACATAAGAGATGTAACTTTGACAACATGTTGTATAAATCAATTTATTTTAAAATACATATACATACAGTAATATTTAAATCCAAACTATATCGAATTTATACTTTACAAAGAAGAAAAAAAATCCATAAAAATAACCAAAATTATCCTCAAAATTATCTTGAAAATTTATTCTAAAAAATATCCAAGTCAATGTTGACCATTGACTAATCAAAATCAACCTTTAACTATTGATTGGTTAAAGTCAACCTTTGATCCTGACTGGTCAATGTCAAACTCTGAACCTAGTTGGGTCTGGATCAGGTCAGATCTGGACTGGGTTGGACTTTGGGCCCATGCACACACGGGGCCTCCCCTCCCCTCATTTTTTTCTTCCTTTCCTTGTTTCTTCTTTTTTTTCTTGTTTGTTGTGGGTCGCAGCGTAAAGCCCAAAAATAAATGTTGATCCCATGGCCCGCAGCACGAATCAGAAGAAAACTCTGCATTTTTTTTTCTTCTACCTTGCGTGCGGAGCGGGGGAACCTTTTGGTTGCTTCCTGCAACCCCCCTTCCCCAGGGCTACGCTGTAGCCAGATGGCCGTTACATGTTTATCGGTGCAGTTGCAAAACTAGGTTGGTTCGATCAGTGTCATTTTAGTCGTCGATTGGATTCTTCTTTTCGGTCTTTCAGGTTCTCTTTATGCGATTATTTTTTGCCACCACTTCTCTTTCTTTCTGTTGTGACGACAGACGCGGTTTGCTAGTTCGCCGAAGCCGATTGGCATATTGGCCAAATGGCCTTATGACCACAATGTTGCGCGATTATGTGACCAAAAGATCGTGCAATCGTGCGGCTGAATCCAAAAAACCAGAAAAAAAAATTTTTGTTTAAATTTGAATCTGATTTCAAATACATAAATTAATTCAAAAATTCAAAACAAAAAGCATATATATCCGAATTTGAAAACATACTTTGCAATCTCAAAGATTCAACACAATGTGGCTTTCATATATCCGAATTTGAAAAAATACTTTATAATCTCAAAGATTCAACACGATGTGGCGTTGATACCACTTCATGGAAATCAAATCAAACCAGATTTGAAAACTATAAACAAACTTGTATTGAATCAAAGAGAATGAATATGAAAGTGTTCCTAAATCCATAACGAAAGAGATCTTCACATCATGCGGTAGATCTTCTAAATCAACACACGGCTGTAAAAAATTGATTTTCACTGTTGACAAGATAACATGAAATAAACCAAATACACGTGTGATATAGAAAATATAACCACTTTTTATATTGTCAACTTTTGTCATTTCCTATTTTACTCATCATAAAATGAGAAATTATAAATATGGTATCTGTACATATTATAATCTCATACATTAACCCGATGCATTAAGATCCATAACCGTTTAATCGTAATTGATAACTTTTAAACAGATCTAATAAATTGATAGTTTGTTGTGCATACTAATGTCCACATTAAGCCCACATGTTGATAAAATATCCAAGACTAAGCCCTCTGTTCCACTCTAACTTTTGATGTATCATCTTTTTATTCTTACTTTCTATACCTTGATCACTTCTTAGTTCTCTTATCTTTGTTTATTTTCTTTTTCTCAAGCCCTTTGATTCAGTGTTTCTCTAGTTTTTCTATCTTTTTTGACTTAGAAGTTGAGTCTTTTTTCATCTGTTTAATATGGATGAATTGTATTAAAGAGCTAAGTTTTTTTGTGTCAAAAAGTGAAAGGAAAGAAAGTAAAGTAGAAGAACGAAAATTGAAAAGCAGGTTTGACCTGGACCCCAAGCAAGCCTCTTATATTGGTGTTATTTTTCTTTTTTTTTTTTGAATTTTTTTTCCTCTTTTCTTTTATTTTTTTATTTTTTATTTTTATTTTCCTTATCCTTTTTATTTGGGCATGGTAATAGTAATAATTAATAATTAATAATTGTAAAACTAACAACAAAATATATAATTATACTAACATTTAATTAAAACGGGGAAAATGAAGTTTATGTTTTGCATTTTGAGTTTAATTTTATTTTAAATAGAATAAATTACAGTATAATGGAGGGTGATGATATTATTTAAATAATTAATTTTTTATTATGTAATTTTTTCGTTTAAACATTTATTATTTATTTTATAATAATTAATTAATATAATATTACATTTTGTTTTGACAATAAATTTTATTAAAATTATATTACATTTTCTTATTTTAAAACTAATGATATGTAAAGTTATTTTAAAACATTTTTAACAACTTATGTCACTAAGTATTAGTAGCCCAAATCTCTTGTATTAAAAGAAATACAAATATAACTGTCCCTATATTTTCCAAATATATTAAAAGAAATACATTATTCTAATAAATAATAATATTAAAAAACGTAATAAAACCAACAAAACAGAAAAAAAAAATATATATATAT
>NW_019014545.1:289733-303698 GCF_000150535.2 Carica papaya
ATTACACAAAATACCATATTATTATTTATTTAGACTTCAATTATATAATAAAGAATAGAGTGAGGGATTCTTACTCAATTTGATACCTAAAAGGCTAAACTGTTGACTACACCTACTAGCGGTCCCCGGGTTCCCTAAATTTTTTTTCGAAAATTAAAATGCACTATAAATACGTACTAATATCCCAAAAAAATCCAAAAACAATGTTAGGGCCCACTTTGGCCAATTCTGAAATTTCGGCATAACGGCTCTGCCGTGCTCCGGCGGGCGGCGGTGATCCACCTCGGGTCGGCTGTTTTCGGTCGAATTCAACCGATTTTGCATCAATCCCTGCGAGAAAATACGTTCAGGTGCCTAGATTGGCCGAAAAAATACAAAAAATCGAAACTCACCGGCGGCGGGGCTCTCTAATGCAGCGGCTCCTCCTGCTCATGTTGCGGTTGTGTGTTTTGCTCTGGTCGACCTGTAGAGAAGAAAACATTGATCAAAACAGTGAAAAAATTACGCAGAATGAAAATCAGGAAGTGCCTCATCGGAGGCATTTTGTGAAATTCCTCGCGGCGGCGTCGTCAGATTTTGCCCACGATTTTTGGCCAATCGACCGGTCCTTTTGTTCTAATTTGGCCATAGGGGTATTTAAAATTGAATTACGAGCAAATGAAAATTTTTTTACCTTTTTTGGCAGTTGAAAAAGACTTCGGTGCAGCAGTGGGCGGCGGCAGTTAGATCTTTTTCTCCAGCGAGGGTATCTGGCAGATAGGGTTAAGGTTTGGTGTCAATATCCATCCGTATCTAATCTGAGTCATCCATTGCATTTGATCTGGACTGTCTGATCGTGATTAAATAGAGAGTGAATTTAAATCGTTCATCGTGATCTAATTTGGACTGTCTGATCGCGTTTAAATATGGCCGTCCGATTGCTTTGGGAAGGGAATACATACAGGTCGTCCGTGCGTGCGGGAACTGATATGGGTCATTCGACCAGGGGCACGTAAATCGCCCACATGGCCTCCTGCGTGGCACTACGTCAACGTCTAGTGCCACGCGGCGCATCCTGCTTCGTCAGGATTGCTGACCAAGCATCCTATGTGGCAAAACTTTTCTAAACTGTATTTTAACCTATAGTTTCTGATTTTTTTCCAAAAATAATCCAAAACCCAAATTTCCACCCTTTTTCCCAAAATTATTTTCAATTTTATCATCCATCACATTTTCTTCATTTTTACACTAAATTAAAATTAAAAAATTATATTTATAATTAATTTAATTTATAATTAAATTAATTTGGGCATTACAACTCTCTCCCCTTTAAAAGAAATTTAGTCCCTCAAATTTGTCTCTCTCACTCTCAATTAAACAGCTGGGAATATTGGGCTTATAAGTTTGATTCTAGCTCCCATGTGACCTCTCTCGGTGTGTGATTCTGTCACATGACCTTAACAAAGAGAATTTTCTAGTTGCGAGTAATATGTTCTTTCGGTCCACAATATCGACCGGTACTTCCTCATAGAACAGATCGTCCTAGAGTTGAAGAGTCTCGTGGGCCAAGACATGAGAGAGGTCCAGGTTGTACTTGCGTAGCATGGACACATGAAACATATTATGGACCATGAAAAGTTTTGGAGGCAGTACCAGTCTATAGGCGGCATTACCAATTATGTCTAAAATCTCGAATGGTCCGATAAACTAGGGATTTAGTTTTTCCCTCTTACCAAACCTATTGATTCTCTTAAAATGAGTGACCTTAAGGAACATCTGATCGCCTTTTTCAAATTCTAAATCCCTCCTCCAAGTGTCCGTATAACTCTTCTGTCTGCTTTGAGCCATCTAAATGTTCTTCCTGATCTTAACTATTTTGGCTGTAGTCTCCTCTACAAGATCTGGGCTGAACAGTTTCCTATCATCCACTTCTTTCCAACATATTGGCGATCTGCATGGATGGCCATACAACACCTCATACGGAGTCTTACCAATACTTGCTTGGTAGTTGTTGTTATAGGTGAACTCTATCAGGGGTAGATGGTCATCTCAATGGCCCCCAAAGTCAAGAACACAAGTTCGGAGCATATCCTCAAGTGTGCGTATTGTCCTTTCTGACTGTCCATCGATCTGAGGGTGGAATGCAGTATTAAGAAACAGTTTTATTCCCATGGTTTGCTGAAAGCTAGTCTAAAATCGAGAAGTGAACCTAGAGTCCCTGTCGAACACTACTGTCACTAGCATTCCATGTAATCGACTATTTTTCGGATGTACATTCTTGCTAATTTGTATAAGGAATCCGTCACCCTAATGACAAAGAAGTGGAAAGACTTGGTTAGTCGGTCAACAATTGCCTAAATGACATCATGTTTTGAGCGTGCCTTAGGCAATCCTGTCATAAAATTCATAGTGATATGTTCTCACTTCCACTCCGGTATTGGTAATGGCTGAAGTAGCCTCCCTGGGCGTTGATGCTCTGTCTTGACCTGTTGACATACCAAACACTTAGAAACAAAGTCAGGTATATCTCTTTTCATCATATTCCACCAAAATCGGGGTCGCATACTTTGATACATTTTAGTACTTTCGGGATGCATGAGAAACTTTGAGCTATGGGTCTATGTCATGATTTCCCTTTTCAACTCATTATCACCTGAAATACACACTCGGTCCTGGAATCTAAGCAACTCATTGGCAGAGACTCGGAATTCTGAGTTAACTCCTTGTTCTACATCTTTCTTGAGGGCTGCTAGGGTGGAATCGGCAAATTGAACTTCCTTTATTCTCTGGATTAACGCCGACTGAATAGTCAGGTGGCCCAAACATGTGACTCTCTTCAGGTCCTGAAGTCACACCTGTTATGTGGCTCCTATCTACCTGCATTCTGAAACAATCAAATGGGCTAATGTACCTGCGCTTTTCTTGTTGAGTGCGTTGGCTGCCACATTGCCCTTATCCGAGTGATACATGATGTCACAATCATAGTTTTTAAGGAGTTCTATCCACCTTCTCTGACGCATGTTGATATTTTTTTGAGTGAATATATGTTTCAAGCTCTTATGATCGGTATAGATCTGAAAGGTTTCTCCATACAAATAATGACGTCAAGTCTTCAAGGAGTAGATAATTGCGGCAAGTTCTAAGTCATGAGTGAGGTAGTTTTTCTCATGACTCTTCAACTGCCTGGACTTATAGGCTATGACATTTCCATACTACATCAAAACACAACCCAACTCTAAGTAGGAGGCATTACTGTAAACTGTATATCCACCCGATCTGCTCTGCAAGGCCAACACATGTGCAGTAGTTAGTTGCTTCTTGAGTCAGATGGTGAGTGTGTTTCTCTTTACTCTTTGAATAGACCAAGATATCATCGATGAACACAATGACAAACTAATCCAAAAATTGTCAGAAAATTTTGTTCATCAAGTCCATGAAGATGGCTGAAGCGTTGGTTAGTCCAAATAGCATAACCAGAAACTCATAGTGTCCGTATCTAGTTCAAAAGGCTATTTTGGGAATGTCTTCTACCATGATTTTTACCTGATTGTAACATGAATGCAGGTCTATCTTGAAGAAGACCTGAGCACCCTACAACTGATCAAAAAGGTCATTGATCCTAGGGAGGGGATATTTGTTCTTGATCGTGATCCTGTTCAAACCTCTGTAATTAATACATAACCTCCACGGCCCATCTCCCTTTCTTGTAAATATAACTTCAGCACCCCAATGAGACACGTTGTATCAGATGAATCAACTGTCCTGCAATTCTGTGATATGTTTTCTCAGTTCCTCCATCTCATCGCAGCTCATGCAGTAAGAAGCAACCGAAATAAGCTAGGTGGCTGGCTAAAGGTTTATGGTGAATTTGACTTCTCTGTCCACTAGCAGTTCAGGTAGTTCATCCGGAAAAACATATGGAAAGTTGCGAACTATCAGAATCTCTTGAATACAAATTTCTTTCCGGGGTTTGCCTAGTTAGAGAAAATAGCTGGGTTAAGTACTTGATAATAAGAAAATTTGTCACGAGAGAACAAATGTTAAACGATTTTATTAATTTATAAATGACTCCTCATTAGGAGGGTTGAATACAATCTTCTTGCTAAAATAATCTACAGTGGCGTGATACGCTGCTAGCCAGTTCATTCTTCAAATTACATTAAAGTCCCTTATGTCAATTTCTATTAGGTCGACACTCAATTTTCTATCTGCTATATTTATGACACAGGCCCTGTATACAACTTTTCCTAGTGTCCTACTCCCAATAGTAGACACAAACAACACATAATCAAGTTTTTCAAGTAGTACATCTAGTTTTGATGCAAAAATATGTGAAACAAATGAATACGATGCACCAGTATCAATCAAGACATGAGCAAGATGGTTACAAATAGTGTACATATCTTGTACCACGTCCGGATTGACTTCTGCATCCAGTTGAGTGCCGTGTCCTTGATAGGAGGTCTGGTCTGGTTCTGGTTCCTCGGGCATTCCTTTGCATAATGTTGGGCGCTACCACATATGCAAAATGTATTGTTGAGGTTATAGCAGGGTCGGTCCCATGATCCTTGCCACAATGCTAACAGATCTTGCCACGTCCTGCTGTTGGAACCTGAGGGAGAGCCTAAGTCATTGGCCTAGGTCTCTTATTTTTGTTGAACAGGTGTAGTTGGTGCTGGTATCCGGTGTGGGGCTGAGGACTTGAGGCTCCCTACTACTTGAGGGAAGGTGCGAAGGCTCCTCTCCGCTAATTGTGCCTTGGCCAGAACAGCCGAATAAGTACTGAACTCAAGCATAAATAATTGTTGTCTGATATTAGAATGGAGACCTCACCCGAACCTTTTAGCCTTCCTGCCTTTATCCATCATGCTCTTAGGAGAATATCGACCCAACTCTAGGAACTTGCGAGCATATTCTGATACAATCATGTCCCCCTAGACCAAGTGTGTAAACTTTATTTCTTTCAGATGTTGGAGATGCTCTAGGAGGTACTCTGTATGAAAGGGCATCAGGAACTGTTCCTAAGTGACTGAAAAGGGTAGGGTGGTCTGCTTGAGTTGCCACCAGCGGTTTGCTTCTCCCACTAGCATGTAGGTAGTAAAGATGACCTTTTGTTCGGGGATCACCCCAAGGGTCTTGAAAGCCTTCTCTATCTCAGCTAACCAGAATTTAGCCTCTTCAAAGGAGGATTCCCCTGTAAAAGTATAAGGATTTAGTCTTTTATATATTTCTATCTAACTTGGGTCCATCATGAGAGGAGCTGGGTCCTGTGGATGAGGGACTGGACTAGGCTGAGGATGGAATAAATGGCCCTACAGTGGTACTTGATGATACGGTGGAGGCAACAGATTGTACTATGGTAGTACAGACTAATGCGGTGGTTGGGGCACCGAATCATACTGTGGTGGTGTCGGGTGGTACTGTGGAGGAGTGAGGTCATATTAGGGTAGCTCAGGATCCTCCCACTGCAGGGGTGGTTCAACTTATGGCAGCTAGGGAGGGTAAAGTAGCTCCCTCATTTCCTCCTGGTTCTGCTGGGCAGCAATGAGTCTCTCCACCATCTCAAATAATCGGTCAACATCCTCTCTAAGCGAACCCTCCCAGACTGCTTGGTTTAGTGGGAGCCTTCATCTCCTCATCTACCCATACCTGCATTTCACAAGGAATGGTTAAGTAACAATTCATTATTCTTAGTATTTCCTATGGTTTTGTGTAAGGAATGAGTTTGAAGAACGCAGCTCTGATACCAACTGTAATGACCCCGGAATGTCCAAAGAAATAAATTATAATTAAGTACGGAAGTGAAACAAATGGTTAAGGTTTACATTTCTTACACAATAATTTAAAGTACCGAATAATGTTACGGGAATTACTTTTTTTTTAAAAAATACAACAAAAGAAGGAAATAAGGGAAAAATAAATAAAACTAGCATCCTACTCGCAACCCTCTTGTGGATCGGGCTCTAGATCCTGATCCTCTTGATCTGAAATGGTTAAATAAGGAATGAGCTACACTATCCCAGTGAGAATATCACACCAACTCACCGACACATAAATGAAGGTTGGTAGAAAATCAAAACAATTAATGGAACACTTAATTAAACAAATTCATTTATTAATAATAAAGTCATTTACCGTCCACTTACCATAGTTAGATTTACAAAAATAATCTATAAAAACAATAACATTATACATATCATGATTTTATATGTAATCAACAACATAGCATATATTATACTTTCATATTCAAATAACCGAAACAACAACTGTCACTTTCCATCAGCCTACTGGTATCCACGGGGGTTCATAGGGATGTCTTCGCTACGCGTGAATCTTTTTCCTTAACATTCTTAATTACGGGCCGTCCCCATACTCTGTTCGGTATGAGCGCCAAATTATTAAATCTCGATACCCCGTCCAATATGAGGGTGAAATGAGCCGTCCCCACCCATCAGTATGAGCGCCAAATTAAGCCTTGATACTCCGTCCGGTATGAGACAACGTTCACGGTAGGATTTCCTATTATACCTGGTCCATCTATCATCTCCTATGATATCCAGTAAGGCTGCCGTTTCATCTATTTACTTAATCACGTAATTTTCTATTTTTCTTTAGTTTTCATTTTCTAATCCAATCGTAATCACATAAATCAAACGATGCATGCATTCAAAACTATAAGATCGATCAATAAAGTACTATCATGCATTAAAACTGTAAAAACAACTAATAGAACAACAGTAGATAATTTACAGTTCTGGCTCTATTAGTAATCCATAATTAATTATGAATATTTTTTAAATTATACAAAATATCATATTATTATTTATTTAGAATTCAATTTTATAACAGAGAATAGGGTGAGGGATTCGTACTCAATTTAATGCCTGAAAGACTAAATTGTTGACTGCACCTACTGTCGGTCCCCGAGTTCCCTAAATTTTTCTTCAAGAATTAAAACGTATTATAAGTACCTATAAATATCCCAAAAAAATCCAAAAAAAGTGTCAGGGCTCACTTTGGCCAATTCCAGAATTTTGGCACGACGGCTCCGCCGTGCTTCGGCAACGACAATGCCGCCCGCAGCAGCGGTCCGCATCGGTTCGGCTGTTTTTGGCTATTTTCGGCCGAATTCGACCAATTTTGCATCAATCCTTGCGATAAAACATGTTAAGGGGTCTCGATTGGTCGGAAAAATACAAAAAAACTGAAACTCATCGGTGGCAGGGCTCTCTGGTGCGGCGGCTCCTCTGGCTCACGTTGTGGTTGTGTGTTTTGCTCCGGTCAACCTGTAAAAAAAGAAACGTTGATCACAACGGTAAAAAAATTACGCATAACAGGAATTGGGAAGGGCTTCATCGGAAGTATTTTATGAAATTCTATGCAGCGGCGCCGCTAGATTTTGTCCGTAATTTTCGACCAATCGGCTGGTCCTTTTGCTCTAATTTGGCCATAGGGGTGTTTAAAATTGAATTCTAAGTAAAGAAAATATTTTTTTACTTTTTTTGGCAGCCGAAAAGGGCTCCAGTGCGACGGTGGGTGGCGGCAGCTCTCCTTCCTGACTGCTGGGTCTTCTTCTCTAGTGAGGGTGTTTAGCAGCTAGGGTTAGAGTTTGGTGTTAAGAAAGTTATTTATATTCGTCATCATCTAATCTGGGCTGTCCATCATGTTTGATCTGGACCGTCTGATTGTGATTAAATAGAGAGTGAATCTGGACCGTTCATCGTAATCTAATCTGAACTATTCACCATGGTCTAATCTGGACTATCCGATCGCGTTTGGGGAGGGAACGCACCCAGGCTGTCTGTGCGCGCGGGAACGGATCTAGACCGTTTGATCACTGACACGCAGATCGCTCGCATGACACCACGTCAGCGTCCGTTGCCACGCGACGCGTCTTGGTTCATTGGGGCTGTTGATCAGGCATCCTACGTGGCAAAACTATTCTAAATTGTATTTTGACATCCGGTTTCTGATTTTTCTTTCAAAAATATCCTAAGAACCCAAATTTTCATCATTTTTTTCCAAAATTATTTTCAATTTCATCCTCCATCACATTTTCTTCATTTTTACACTAAATCAAAATTAAAAAATTAAAAAATTATATTTATAATTAATTTAATTTACAATTAAATTAATTTAGGCACTACAAGAAGTATGATTATATATTTATACTTGAACACTTAAACAAAATTAGACTAAGAAACTTAATTAAAAATAATAAAATAATTAAATCCTAATCCAAAATTGATAAAAGAGTTAAATAATTACTAATTTACTTGAAGAATATTTCTCTCCTCATTGGCCAAAGATCTTCATTAGACTTCAATTTTGAGTATAAGTCATTCTTTAAATCAGCATGTTAACCACGTGTGGAAATTAGTAAATTTGTAGAAGTCTTTTGCAGCTTGGAATCATATGGGGATAAGGAAAAAAAGAGGAGTCCTCTTTGGACTCTTGGCCTATTGCATGCGTGTAACTAGCACGCGCTGAAAGGTTCTTCACGCACGCGTGCGTCAGTGGTTGTTCACACAAGCGTGCTCCTGCGCATCGCCTGCTAATGTGCGTGTGCAGTAGTACCACACAGGCACAACTACCACACATGCGCACTATACTACGTGCAATGTTAGCTTTTTCTTACATCTCGTGTGCTTCTTCATGCGAGAAATAATCTCGCATGTGGGGTTGCTCCTTCCCACTTATGTGGTTGCCTGCATACATGAAGACTAAGAGACACTTGCATGACATGTCCTGTTCATGGCGCGTCTTGGCCATATGATTTTTTTAGCCTTCTCTTGTGCTCCCCAAGTGAGTTCATTGATTATCCGTTCTTAACCAAGAGATTGAAAGTATTTCGAAATTTCTTGACTCGATTTCTTGTAATTAGACCCAGAGTTAATGGATTTGGTTTCACATTTCTCCAAGCCCAAATTGCATTTTTTAGACCTTTCTCGTTGAGACAGAGTAGGAAACAAAGATGACTTTCTTGTGGTTTCTTCTTTATCATTCCCTCGGTCATCTTCTTGAATAATTTTTATGTTCGAGATCATATTAAAAAATTAAGTTTTTCGACTAAAAAGCATAATTACCACCCTTATCTCATTTAGTTATTAGTTAAGGTGGTATTAGGTGGGTGCATAATTGTCCTTATTTCCTAAAGCCTTGGCTGTATGTCCTCTTCTCTAAATAAAACCTGACAATTTGTTTATTTCATTGAAGTTAATCATGCAGTATAGATATATGAACATGACCCTAATCACTTTGATTAAATTATTGAGACTTGAAAGTTTTACAATAATAATATTTTCACATTTAAACATTTTTCTTCATTAAAAATTGGATTATATGGTTGAATGCCTGTGTTTAATACATTTCAAAAGATTTGGACATGCTTTATTGCTTATTTCTTGTTTGAGAATTTGGAAGGCTAGGATTAACCAATATTTTAAGGAGTTAAGAAGGTTGCTCGGATGAATTTTATCAGCTAGCTTCAAGCTTTGATATAAAAACTAAATTTTTACATTATGACATTATATGGGTAATGTAAGAAGTATATAAATGTATGATTTTAGTATTAATAATTATTGTTTAGATGTCTCTAAATTAGAAGACTTGCTTACAGTCTTAAACTGAAAAAAGAACAAATTTATTTTTGAAATCATGGATAAAAGATTTTTTTTTCATTAAAGTTGTGCTATTAGGGTTCTCTAAAGGAGTCTTATGTGTATTTGATGTATTTATTTAGTTGAAGATCTAAAGAATGAAAAATCTTGCTTATAATAGAGTTCTTAGTAAGTCATTTAACGTTTTTATGAAAATTCTTTACATGAATTAATGTTGTTATTAGTTAGTTAATTTATTATTTTAAGAATTGTATGATAAGTTATTATTTTTTCTTGCTTTCTTTCTTTATCTAGTAGTTAAAATTTATAAAGTCAAAATTAATGAACTTATGTTAGTGGATGGATGTGTTACACTTCCTTATTAGTTATTATTTTTTGAAATTTATTTTTTTAATTAAAAATTATATGATTTGATATCTATTCTAATTCTGAATGAATAGTGAAAATTGCTTTTGAAATTCTTAAAAATAATTATTTTTTACTAATTAATAATTACTTGCTAATAAATCTAAGTTTGTTATGTTGAAAATTTTTTTCTTGATTAATTAGAGGCTCTAATTTTTTGGAAAAAGGTTACACGATCAATAACCAATCTAATTAAGCCACGTGTCACACCTGCATCGTCTAGGGTTTATGGAGAATTATGCGTTACGGTTTATATTTTGTATTATTTTGTCGTAAGAATATTGATTCAGTATATACTGCTAACAGGTGGTCTTCGTCGTCAACAGTATTTTGAGGATACGTTCGGCCTGTTGCTAAGATTACCACGGTTCGTCTCCTTCTTGTCATTGCTGCAGCTAGGCATGGGCCCTGTAGTTGACCGGTGTGAGCACGCCGTTAGCACACTACCGAGTACTAGGAGTACACTAACGAGAGAGGAACTACGAGCAGAAGTCACTGTGCTACTTAAAGATATTGCGTATAAATAAAGAGGAGTCAGTCTCGTGAGCGGCCGAGAATGTTTATGTCAAAAGGACCAACGGCGATGAAGGAGAAGGAGGAGGAGTAGGAGCTAGCTTTAATTGAAGTAAGGCGGAATCGAAGCGAAGAAATTCTGAACCAAAGTTTATTAACTCTCTTGAGGCTAATCACTTCAACTTAAACTATGGGCAAGAAGAAATTCATCGACAAGAAAAAAGCTGCAACTTTTCAGTTACTTGCTCGCGATTCGTCCGATCCCAATTACAATGACTCACCTGGCAGCGACCGTATCTTTGTGCGAGTCGACAACAGTAACTACACGATGAACAGCTTTTTTAATGATGATAGCTGCGACAGAGGTAGCTGTCAACACGGCGATGATGATAATGCGATATTCTCCTATGCTCCTGAAGATAATGATGGCGGAGATGACGATGATCGGGTTTTTGGAAATCCGACTGCATTTAACGGGGGAATTGCTGGGGCCGCCAGGGGAACGGGGCTGCCGGAGTATGTGAGGAGAGAGATTTTGCAGTTAGGGTTTCCCGATGATGGTTATAATTATCTGATTCACTTCAGAGAGATTAAGGATACCGGTGGGGGTTCGGCATTTTATCAGAATCCTAAGGCCAGGCTTGATCAGCTTCCTCATGATGTTAAGGTTGGTCTATTTTCTTCTTTTTTTTTTCTTCCCCTCTGGTCTTCTCTGCTATAATAGTTATCGGTTTGGTTGATTAGAAAGTGGAAGGAAAATCAAAACTAAAAGGGAAAAAGAGAAGATCAATTCACAGCTTTTCATGTTATCAATTTTTATTCCCCCTGAAAAGTACAGCATGTTAATAAATTCAATTAGACATTCTCATGCGCTGCTTCTGTGAACCATGTTTACAGTCAAATACTTTTGTTGTGCTTGTTTTTCAGGCATATGATGCTTCTAGATTGCAGATTTCTCAAGTGAAAGGCAATTCTGATGAGAAATCTATTTATGGTATAGCCTCCGGAGCCGTTAATGTGAGGGTGCAGAAAGCTGTTGATCCTGATGTGACTGCATTGCTTGATGATAGTGATTTATCCAGGTTTGGTTCTGATGTTGAGGACCTGGAAGAGGATTTTGTTGTTCAAGCAAATCTTCCGGAAGAAGAGGGGAAGGATTTAGATATAAGAAACAAGCTCACCTTGGCTGAGGAACTTGAGGCAAGCAATAACAGAGACTATCCTACTTTTAGTCATCATGACAATGCCTTTCGCCTTGTTGACTTGGATGAAGAAAATAAACAATCCACGAGTGCAGGAGATAATTTTGCTAGTGAGAAAACAAGAGTTTATCATCTTTTAGATGAGCAATTTGATTTGGTGAGACTTTTGTCTGTATCATAACATTTCTCTTTCTTGTTTGATGTGTTGAGGATCATTCAGTTTTCATCATGAGCACTCCATTCCTCAGATTAACTAGCAAAATATAGTAACACCATAATATGGTAATTTGCTGTCTTTAGGAATCATCAATTTTGTATTGTACCCAAAATTGCAAATTTATAACATTTTATCTCATTCGAAGTTTACTATGTATGCTACCACCTGCATCAAATGCCAGTTTAGTATCTTTTTTGTTATTTCTGTTTTTTTGGGCAAAAATTGTAGTGTCTCATCTTTGTTGAAACAAATTCCTTCTAAAATACGTAATGTCTGCATTTGATGAAAAGAAAACATATTTTATTGCCTGTTGAACTATAGAGTTATTTTGTAGCTTTTCCTGGGCCTATGAGTTTTGAAATATACATTTGTTTGTGTGTGTTTCCTTCGTAAACTTAGTACTCCATGCTGCAGCTTGAACTTCAAGAATATGGCTCCACTAATGATGATGACTATGATGATTACGTAGCTGAAGAAGAAGAAGAATCTCTTGCAATGAAGATAAAAAATTCCCTTAATGACCGTGCAATGGATGATATTGAACTTGATGAAAAATATGTGGGTCCTGCAGATTTATTGCATAAAAATGAGAAAGCAAAAGATAAAGAGTTACTAGAATCTGCTGTTGATGTCATTCGCCGTTGTGTGGAATATGCTGAGAAGTATGAAAATGAAAATGAAGATGAAAGAGTGGTTGTTGTTCAGGAAAGCAGTGATGAGTCGGAACAATGGGATTGCGAGACCATTGTTTCTACATATTCAAATCTTGACAATCATCCTGGAAAAATTGAAGCTCCAGGAATAGCCATGAAAAAGAAGCTGGCAGAAACTGTCTCCAGATCCTTGCATTCCAGCAGCAATGCAATATCCCTAAGAGGAAAAGAGAAGCTTCCAGTAGACTTTTTGCCTCGTAGAAAGACTGGCACAAAAGAAATAAAGGATGTGTGCAGCTTGAAAACTGAAGTGCCGAAGAGGAAGCCACGTGGACAGGAGTCAAAAGATGAGAAGAGAGAGCGAAAGGTATTATTACTTCTGGCTCTTTTATGTGCTTGTGTGTGTGTTTGTGTGCATGGACAAGCGAGTGCCAGTAACTGATAATTCAGTGCCTATTTCTGTTGAACTTCTTTTCCTGGAAGATTGCACCATGATGACAGACTTTTAAAAGAAACAAATTGTATTAGATTGTCTATAAGTGCACTGCATGTTTTGAAATACTCTGGCTTTTAATTGTTGATACTTCAATTGTTGATACTCCAGACAATATAATGTTAATTGGATGCAGGCTGCTGTAAAGGAGAAACGGCATGAGGCACTACGAATGAAAAAAGAAACTAGTGGGCTGTACAAGGAAACAGCACGACGTGCTCAAAGAGTTGCTGCTATATCTGGGCCTTCTTCTATTCATCTAATGTAAGTAGGGTAGTTATTGAATGATTCTTCCTGTTGAAGTTAATACTGAACTAAGTTCTATTAAAGTTAATGTTGAAACAAATTTTTGCATGAAATTTGACGAGTGTAAGAAACAAGTAGTAGAAGACAGGCAATTCTCGGATTTTTCGGTCGAAATTCTTTCCTCGATCATCTTATTAAGAATATCTCGTCTAGTATGAAGGAGAACTCAATATGAAATAAACGGAATGCGCATTCACATTTCAATAGGACCAAAACATTTGACTCCTTGAATTGCATGTCACAATCATGTTACTTTTGGATCTTCCTCGACAGTCGCTTTTGGATTAGTAGAAGGATGATCAGTTGAGCAAATGATATTAATTCTCCGTGTGCAAATCTCACTTTTCATTCAAATAAACAATTTTGGTTTTTTTGTTTCCTAATTCCACTTGTGGAAATATTGATTCTCCATTCTATATATACGTCTATATGTATATACATTTCTATATAGGTATATAAAATCCACCCCTGCAACTGCAGATTTAAGAGAGTTTTGTCTTCATCTCAGAAGACCCACTTAAAGTTACATGAGTTGATTTTGAGCTGAGATTTGAACTCAAAAAATATTGGTATACAG
>NW_019014545.1:322110-337886 GCF_000150535.2 Carica papaya
AATAGAAATCCTAAATTACTGAAACTATAATAATACTCTTAAATAATGTAATAATAGACTCCTAAGTTTTATAGTTGTTTTGCATTTAATATAATTGCAATTTTTAATTTATTTAGGAAGTCTAGTGCTAACCGATGCTGCATCAAAAACCTGCAACCTGTTAGCTGGACCAAATAATTTATAGAGATGAAATTTGTTATATCACCAAGCATCAGTAAAGAGACTCCAAACAAACAGAGATGTCTGGACAGCCTATTTGTTTCGCATGATTGATTGGAATGTGAGCCTGAAATCTTCACCTAATACAGACGACTTGAGCCTCAACCTAAGACTTACACGGAAACCTTGTGATCTAAAAACATATTTGAGAATCCTAGTTGGGGCTGCCAGTAGAAGATCCATAGCAAAAATCAGGATTTTCAAGATTTTGTCCAATACATTTTTACAAATCCCTTCGTACTCTTACAGCTTCTCTGATGCACCTTGTCATCTTCACCATCACCAGCTATGGTTGATGGCAGCTAAATCCTCCATAAACACTTACAGGGTCTCCAAATTGAACTCTATTTGGATAAATTTCCTTGCAAATCTTCATTTGCAAAGTAACCAGCCAAAACATCAACCAAAATTATCAGCCCAAGAATCTGCCTAGCTTTATGTTCTCTTGCAATTTCTTCTGATTCTTTTTCATTATAGATTAGGGATTGTCTAAAGTAATAAGGTTGATCAAAAAGTTGGTTTATTGAAAATATGTTGCTGTTCTTTCAACCATTGTGTTTTTTGATATGTATCTAGGTTCAATGTAAATTTGGTCAAGAAAAGGTGGGGTTTGAGTGAAAATTGAATGAGAAAAGAAAAAGGAATTGGGTAGCTAGGTTGGTACTTAGACACCATTGAAATTAAGAAAAGAGAATAAAATACAAAGATAGAGAAACAGAGAGAACAAACACATAGAGATAATAACGAGAGAACAAACCATTCAATTTTCACTCGTCTTACAACATGTGTTATTCCTCTTATACCTAATAACCTAGCTTTATAACTAATCCAACTATTCTACGTCATTCTTAGACATATCAGGATATTTGACAATCTTTCTTGAAAGGTCTAGGTCAATTATATCGTTTCGGTTGAAGTTTTACTAAGAATTGCATAACCTTCATCCATGCTTTTAGTAGAAATTATGGATTAGATCTGGCTATCTGTATTTTTCTTCATCCGTGCTTGTCAGTGATTACCCAGGAAGCAATTAGCATTTGCAATTTACTTGCTTTAGTTTGAAATTTTCTTTGATGTGTGTCTTCAGTGGTTTTGTTTACACCTCATTAGATAGTTGGCATCATCTTGATGTTCTAGGCTTGAAGATGTTGGTAAACCAAAGGCAGAGGTAGCTGCAAAGCGTGTCCTGGAGAGAGTTAGCGGTGTGAACATTGTGCCTCATTTTTGCCGAATTGAGGACAAGGAAATCAAATTTTATAATGATTTTACTATTATTGCCCTTGGCCTTGATTCTATTGAGGCTCGGAGCTATATAAATGCTGTAGCTTGCGGTTTTCTGGGTGAGCATTCTTAATTTATTCTGTATTTATATAATCTGTATAGCTTGCTATATTTATGCATATGTAAGTATCTTTCTAGTTTTCTGCAGCTGCAGCTACCTTTGTTGCTTTGTGCATTAAGTTTTAAAATAAGTTGTCTCTATAAAGATTTTTATTTCCAAAAATAAAAAAAGGGGGCATTGGGAGTGGGTAAATGCGATAGACAGTTCATTCCCCTTATGGTTTTGTTACAGCTTAGTTGGTTTAATTCCCTTTCCACTCTGAGCCAACTCCTGCACTTTGTTCTTAGAGTCTGTCCTGATACGTAGAGTTATGTCATGATTTTCTGCTTAAATTGCCTTTACTCCCACCTTGATTCTTTGGAATTTTCAGTTTGTGTTTTTGGGAGTGGGAATGACTTAGGACATGAAAATCATGTTGGAATTCGCTAGATGAAGCTTTATATGAAAGTAAATGGTTATTATCAGAAAACGCTATGTTAAAAATTTTTTTTAATCAGAAAATGCTTTTTATGTTTATTTTATCCATATATCAGAATTCCTCATTGTGTACAAAATCTGAACCATATTCTAATAAATAAGATGAAAATAACAGTATCATTTACATTCAACAGCATCTTATAAAACTTAAAGCATATTCTCTTTTAAGTCTTTTTATTAACGCATAATATAGTCACAAATCATGTCCTTGTCATTCTTGTGGTGCTATTTCATACATTTTACAAATTCATAGAGCTAAAATGATTCAACTGAAAATAGAAAGAGCAGTTTGATACAATGATAAAAGCACAAGGCGGTTTGTAATATTAACAAAAAACCTACATGTGCAACCCGGTTGGTAATATAATAAGAATTGAATCAAGTGGGACCTTAGTTCCTTTGTCTATAAAAGGAAGACTCTGGGCCTAAAGCTTTTTTTCTTTGATGAAGCATAAGGGTGTGTTATGTATGTCATGACTGGCTATTGTATAGGGCATAGCTATGAGGCTTGAATGCTTCAGGAATTGGAGATTTGAGGAATTGCTTTTTGTTGAATATGGAAAGGTATCTGTGAGCCCTTTTACTTGCTCATTTGCTTTTTCCTTTTGGGAAACACTATTAAGTCAATTGCATATCTGCTTCTTCTCTTGTGCTCTGAAGAACTATGACATCTTTTTCAAATTGACTTCTTATAGTCTTCTTGAGCTTTTGATGTGGTTTAACATCATATTACTGGTAAACCTAGAGTATGATGAAGATGATAATCCACGAGAAGAAACAATCAAACCTATGGTGGATGGTGGTACAGAAGGTTTCAAGGGTCATGCTAGGGTTATCATGCCAGGGGTTACACCATGCTTCGAGTGTACTATTTGGCTTTTCCCCCCTCAAGTGAAGTTTCCCTTGTGTACACTTGCTGAAACTCCTAGAACCGCTGCTCATTGCATTGAATATGCCCATCTAATTAAATGGGATGAGGTAATCAATATACTATTCTATTCCTATTTATTTTGAAAAAAAAATTGTTTGGTGGTCATTTGACAATATCTTGCTTTAATCACTATACTTGCCTATCATGCTTTTGATTTGTAGGTTCATAATGGAAAAGCTTTTGATCCTGACGATCCAGATCATATGAAGTGGGTTTACAACGAGGTTAATTTAGTGTTATACATTTTTCCTTGCAATATTAATGTTTCTTTGGTTATTTTATTAATGCTGTCCAAATTTCTAGGCTGTCAAGAGAGCTGACCTTTTTGGCATTCCAGGAGTTACATATTCTCTTACACAGGTATAACACATAATTCTAGTAAGTTCATCTTTGTGAAGCTATTTTTCTTCTCCTAATTGCAGCCTGGCTGGCTTTCTTGTGATAATTGCCAATTCATGGGTAATCTTTTCTTTCTAAAATGCATTCACATAAATGTTTAAAACGTATGCGTTTTACAGACCGTGAAAGGAGAAGTGGGTAATCAACCACTTGGCATGCACATACTCAAACAACAGAAGAATGAAAAGTCAATGAGTCCCTTAAAAAAAGCAGACTGCATCTGAAGTTTTGATTATTTGTCTTTTTTGAGTGGCTTTCCCTCCTGCCTTTTCTCCTTTTACAAATGATGAGAATCCCATATACTATTTTGCCTTTATTTAGGACTAAGCAATCAATCCTTTTTTCATGGACAGGGGGTTGTAAAAAATATTATACCAGCAATTGCTTCTACAAATGCAGTTATTTCTGCTGCATGTGCACTGGAAGCCTTGAAAATTATGTCAGGATGCAGCAAAACTCTTTCAAACTATTTAACGTATGTCCAACTGTTTCTTCTACTTTTACAGAGAGTTGAAGTTTTTGTTATAGTCTTCATTTTTCTCTGACAGCATTCAGAAAGATTTATATAGTTATCAAACCGTATATGGTGAATCACCTTTATTGCATTACAATTCTAGGATCATTGCTTCTTTGACTTTTGGCATGAAAAGACAAGGAAATGAAGGGAACAGTTACAAAAGAGATCTATTTCTTGTCTGTTATATATGTTTGAAAACTGTAACATAAGAGAGATCTTATATATTGTTAACTGCAGACTTGGGATTTCAATGTCCTTGTAAATGGCTGCTTTATGGGTATTTCAGACTTTGGATTATATTAGCAGCAGAATTGTTTTTCCAGTTTGGCGTCTTTGTAAAAGAATTCCATGTAAATTTTGGATTTGTTGCAAACATAACATGAAATTCCATTTGAGCTTCAATTTTTGTCATTTTAGGTAGTATCTTCATTATGTTTTAGTTAAAATTACTGCAGATTTGTAAATGACTTCCACAGTAAGTTTAGAACGTAGCCTTAATTGTTAATTCAGGGGTCTTTCTCCTTGGTTCTACTTGCTATATTTTGGCCAAAAAAATGTTTGAGCTCAGAACTAATAAGTGAAACTATGAACATGTTACTACATTAAATTCAGAAAAAAGTTCATTGCTAAATCTATAGTTAATGGGTAATGATTTCTCAATTTGTTTCTCTCTGTTGATTGGACAATAACATCTCAACAAGCTGTACTTATGACTCATTCTTTGGCAGGTATAATGGCGGGGAGGGTCTCCACACTAAAGTGACTGAATTTGTGAAGGACAAGGACTGTCTTGTATGTGGTCCAGGTGTTCTAATTGAGCTGGACGTTTCAATTACTCTACAAAAGGTTATGTTCTTTTCCGATGATTACAAATTATTTTTGCTTGGTAGATGGACAATGCAGAACACTTAATTCTTCTATTTCTGGAAATTTTAATGCGTGTTCCTAGTGGGAACTTTTTACTCATGGCTGTTGTGAGGTTGAAAACATTTATTTTTGGGCCATACTAATTGTTATAATTTACTGAATCAAAAGAAAAGCATGGATTCACAAGTTATCAGATGAACTGAATGCCCTTTTTTGTAGTGAAAAGGAGAAGTTTCCAGAAGCTTAATCTTCAACATGTGAAAATCTAGCTCTATAGGAGCAAGGATAGTATGTTTTATGTCCTCAATTAAGAGTAATGTATTTCTAAGGGAAAAGACTGTGTCTCTCGTTTTTTATAACTATTGTTGAGAATTTTTATTGTTGAATTCCATCAGCCATATTCTTCTTATTTCTCTTCTGTTCTTTAGGGCTGTTATCTTATATTTTTTTCTATAATCCTTTTCAATGATGTTGGGTAGCATAAACTTAGTGTTAGTTCTTTCTGTCTATTTTTTATTAATTCATTTTATACATAAGCAGTTAATTGATCAACTTGAAGAGGACCCTAAGCTGCTGATATCAAAAGCGAGCATCATACATCAAGGGAAAAATCTTTACATGCAAGCACCTCCAGTTCTGGAAGAGATGACGCGATCAAACCTAAGTCTACCACTTTACAATCTTATGGGAAAAGTCTCAAAGGATGTTATTCATGTGAGTGGCATGGCTAGCAAGAATGACAAGAAAATCTCATGCCTGAGAAAATTGCGAGTTGTTTTCAAGGGAATTGATGGGGTGACAGATATGGATATGGCTGGTGGGGCATGATTTGGATATGAGAAACCAGATTCTTAAGAACTTGGAAAGGCAATGCCGGAACCTCTCAAAGCACAAACTGATATATCTTCTATAACCACCATTCCCTCTGGTCCCTATTTGTGTTGCCTTTTGCTCGTCCGGGAATTATGTCAGTGAATTGTAGACATGAATCAGGTGAGGGTAGGTATTATTTATATTGAGAAGAGCAGTTTGAAATGTCAATTTCTGACCAGGAGGAAATGAAACGTTCAGAGTCTATTTGAACTTTATGGTTAGTAGAGTATCTACTTCAAAGATGCACACTTAAGGTTATAAAACTCTTCCTGCATATCATTTAGATTTGTCTGAACAAAATGTTTGAAGTGCATCTGTTGAAGGTAAACAAAGAAAAAGCAATTTTCATGTGGCATTGGGTTCTTGATTCTTAACTTGTAAATACTCCAATGACATCTGTGATATGTGACGTGATTTTACATTGCCTTCATGAGTAGGTACATCCTAGGGGTGTCTGATAAAATTAATTAATTTTTTTTTTTTCTAATTTCATTTGAAATTTTTATAACAGAGTAAGAATTTTGTGAAATTTTATAACTTATGAAGAAAAATATGTGATGTTTAAATATTTTTATTTCTTGTGACATATAATTGAGACAATTTATTTATCTTTGTGTTGACAATAAGATGACTAATTAATTTGTTATGTACGTGAATGATATATGATAATATTTGAAAAAAAATATATAATTTATTTAGAAAACTACAATTCAAATGAAATAAAAACAAATACATCTGAAGTTGTATCAGTTAAATGATTTACAGTCATGGCATATGGGTATCCAATGATATTCGATATAAATACATACACACACAATCAAAGGGTTGAAAATTACTTAGCCGCTGAACTTAAAAAAAAAAGAAAAAAAGAGAAGAAGAAAAAAACATTTTCAAATTGACAATTTGAATGGATTCCCTTTATGGGGACAACAAAAATTCCCCCAACCAAAATATGATCAGATCCAATCTTGGCATTAACTTTCAGATCTTAATACAATCAATTCAACCAGTAATAAAAAAAATAAAAGAGAATGATATAATGCTCAATTATAGTAGAGTGATAAAAGATCCATGACCAATAATGCTGTGGCCAAGAGGGGCTCCTAAGCCAGCCGACAAACCGTGTGGACCAAATTCTTCACTCTACTTCTTCTTTCTCTGTTTGCTCTCCCATCACAATCCACAACTACTTGTTCTTAAAGACTTAATTAAATGGGCAATACTAGTTTCATGGGACTTGTTTTTGGTTCATAAAATGTAACTTGGTCTTACTTATATATTATCTCTTTAAGTTTCTGTTTGTACTTTCAATCATTGCTCATGACTATATTAGTGAGTTAAAATAAATACATGTTCCACTTTTATTACAAGTGGGCTTACACAAGATTTACTTGTCTTCTACTTCACCCATTTCTCGAAAAGAGGGGAGACGATATTAGTTTGCTCATTTAGGATTGGAGATCTAAATCATGACTAGAATTTCTAACTTTGTGGTGCACTGGATCATTAGCCAATCCAATGAAGCTTAGAACAAAAAAAATCAACCAATCACCAATTTGCTAGTCACAACTATACTTATTGAAGATTTAGTTGCCCAAACTTGATGGAAGATATCATAGTACAATCAGACGAACAAAACCCAACTGGAAAAAAACAAAAGTTCAACAACAAGAGCAACACATCTCGTCCCCCTCCAACACTATGTGAAAAGAATAGTTAGTGTTCACACCTAGAGGAAAATAACCCAAAAAAATAGTACTCAACCCATTTATAAGCAATATGACCTAATATAGGCAATAAAATGTACTAACCATTTGACAACACAAAACAATGAATTGTGGGAGAATACTTGAAGAGGATAATTGTGGAATTTAAATCATGCTACAATATTTTCTTGTATTTACCAATAGCCTTCATAAACTTCTCTTTGCAAATAACCAAATCAACAACATGGCTAAACGATTAACAAAAGCAAAATATTAACAATAAATAGGGGGAATGTGAGAACCTTAAATGATAATGCTTTAGTGATCACAATAATTATAGGGACACATAAACTTTGCCAAATCTTGATAAAAGATTTCAGGTTGATCGAGATTCTCATTTAGGGAACCTTTGCCCAAATGGACATATCTAGTAAGTGCCTAAAAAAATCTCTTTATCCTTGGTAGGAATTCGACATAAAATGATGCTAGTAAAATGATCGATATCACTACAGCAAAAATATAGGAGTATCTAAAACAAATCTCATTGAACTTGAGGTTTCTAGTGGTAGGTTGAGCCAATGTAGAAAGAAATCTTAGATTGAGTTGCCAACATGCTTTGAATGCAGTTATCTCTATATACCTTATGTTCATGAAGTCCTTTACGCTCTTGGGACCGAACATGTACAAGTGATCAACATTCATCAAGAAAATGTTATAGAAGTTCTTAAAAAAGAGAATAATAAAAAAGAACCTTGAAAAAAAGCTAAGGAAAGCCTAAGCCTATAAGAGCCTCTATCTATATTACCTTTAAAAGAGTGTATCCTAAACTAACTAAGGAGATTGGAGGATAGAATGAAGAATACCAACAACAAATGAAAAATGCCCCCACCTAGAGCATAACATACATGCCTATAATACACCCTAAAGTGGTCAATATAGACTAAACAAGTAACCGTATTTCCGAATCAGTAGAATAAAAATTATGAAACTTTACCTCAGGCAAAAAAATGAAACTTGAGAAGAACTAGATAAACGTCTGAAAGTCAATTTATATGAGAAGTTAAATAAATCAAATTGCTAATTAATATGGTGTTCTAAAAAGGAATAATGGAAAATGAAACTTCGTGTGGATTTTACAAAACATTATGATGTGGAGCCCAAGATCAACCAACGTGATCAGAAACTCATATAATTTCATTCAAGGCACCAAAGAAATTTAATCTTATGAAAGCTCTCCCTGTTTAACCCTCTATTAAGAATGATAAGAAGTAAGATCACTAAGAAACAAAGAATTAAAAGAAGAATGGAAAAACACCACAAGTAATTACCTTGATAAATAGATTTACTCCTTACTTAAAAAGAATGATAAAAATACCTCCCTTGAATAAGACTCACAATATTATTGATTTTAATATTGAATGCTTACAATGAAGACTTAGTTGCCTATTTATAAAGTAATTCATGTGAATAAAAAGGTAATAAAAATTTCCTAATTAAAATTACAATTACATATGAAATTAGTTAAAATTTAAAGTCTAAATTCCTAACTAGGTGTAATTACATAGGGAATTAATTAAAATTAAAGTTTTAAATTCCTAACTAGGTGCAATTACATAGAAAATTAATTAAATTTAAAGTCCAAATTCTTAAGTAGGATAGATATGGTCTTTCCTATTTTCTTGACTGATTACTTCCTTTTCTTACCCATTTCTATCATGTGCTTGAAGCAAGTTGATAGACCATTATACTCTTGGGTTAATTGGTTGGGTAGCTTATTTCTTTAGGTTTTTTTTAGTGGATCCAAACCCATCTTCCTCATTAATCTAAGCTTGGATAAAGAGTTGAAAAACTTGTTCTAATCCTTGAGTTTGGCTCCTTGTTATGGGCCCACTTGACATGATGATGTCTCTTCCAAGTAACCCAAGATGATCCATGCTCACATCATCTCCCTTCTCTTCAAGAGGATTCATCCTCGAATATAGACCTACATCAAAAAAGGAAAGGTCAGCAACATTAAAGGTGGTGGAAATGTCATACTTACTTAGGAGGTCTATCTTGTAGGCGTTGTCATTGATTTGCTTCAAGATCTTGAACGGGCCAGCTCCTCTAGGGTCTATTTTTGATTTTCGTTATTTAGGAAATTTTTCCTTCCTCATATGGACCCATACCCAATATCCAAGTTGAAATTTGACTTGTTTTCTCCCTTTATTGCTTTGTGGGCATATGATTCGTTCTTTTTCTCTAAGTGTTCCCATGCCTTTTTGTGTATGATTTTGATTAATTGTGCTCTTTGTTGTCCATCCAGATTAACAAGTTCCTTCAAAGGTAAAAGAGTTAAGTCAAGTGGGGTTAGTGGGTTAAACCCATATATAATCTCAAAAGGAGATAAGCTCATGAAAGATTGAATAGTCTTGTTATAAGCAAACTCCATCAAAGGTAAACACTCTTCCCATGTTTTTAATTTTACCGCCTTTAATAGGGCTCCTAGAATCCTATTAATTACTTCTGTATGTCCATCTGTTTAGGGGTGACAAGCAGTGGAAAATAATAGTTTAGTCCCCAATTTGTACAACAAGACTCTCCAAAAGTGACTTACGAACTTTACATCCCTATCACTAACCATGGTCCCGGGGACACTATAAAGCCGCACGACATCACTGAAAAATAGATGGGCTATATTTGTTGCATTATATGACACGCTATAAAGTGTGCCATTTTACTAAACATGTCCACTACAACGAATTACTATCACTTCCTTGCTTAGTGCTTGGTAACCCTAACACAAAATTCATATACACATCCATCCATGGTGCTAACAAAATGGGTAACAGTGTGTACAGTCTGTGCAGTAAGGATTTAGACTTGGCCTACCCACATTCAATACACTTTTCACACACTCACTCTATATTCCTGCGCATGTTAGGCTAGTAAAAGTGTTCTTGTAAGATATTTAAAGTCTTAGCTATCCTAAAATGTCCCATGAGTCTGCCACTGTGACTCACGTATTAACAATTCCTGCTGGGAGCATACAGGTATGCACAGTTTTCCATCTTTAGATAGAAACTCATCGTGCTTATAGAACTTCTAGAAGACACATTTTTCACATACTACATAAATATTAGTAAAGTCACTATCACTAGGATATAATTCCTTAATATATTCAAAGTCTAGCAATTTAGAATTAAGAGTTGTAAGTAATACATACCTCTGTGACAATGCATCTGCTACAATATTGTCTTTACCTTTCTTGTACTTGATGGCATAAGGAAATGTTTCAATGAATTCCACCCATTTACCATGTCGATGGTTGAGATTACTGCGTCCTTTTAGATGTTTTAACGATTCATGATCTGTGTGGATCACGAACTCCTTGGGCATGAGATAATGCTGCCATACCTTTAATACTCTCACTAGTGCATACAATTCTTTGAGATGAGATGTGACCACCTTCTCCTTCTTTGCTTCAACTCCCTTCATTTCCTCTTTCTTCGGCCATCTTGAGTTAAATATAGGAGTGGTATGGAATGTTCTCTTACCTTTACTCTTTAGTTGTCTCTCAATCTTCATGGCTATGTGGACCATGTCCTCCACTTCCACATAGTGTTGTAATTCCACCATGTTGGCGATATCTTTGTTGAGACCCCCGAGGAATCTCACCATGGTTACTTTAGGATCTTCTTCTATATTAGCCCTGATCATAGCCATCTCTATTTCCTTATGGTAGTCCTCAACGGACATAGACCCATACATTAAACGCTGTAACTTTTGAAGCATCTCTCTATAGTAGTAAGTGGGTATGAACCTTTTTTGTATGATTGCTTTCATCTCTCTTCAGGAGGATATTGGTTGCTCTCTATTATGCCATCTAGTGAGGAGTAGTTAATCCCACCACACTAAGGCGTAGTTAGTGAACTCTATCGCTGCTAGTTTAATCTTCTTTTTCTCGTGGTAGTTATGGTAATCAAATACTAGTTCTACCTTCCTCTCCCACTCCAAGTATGCTTCAGCATCATTTCTACTGTTGAAAGGTGGTATTCTCATCTTGATGGAGCTGATATTTCTATCCCTCATTTCTTCTCTCCTCTTTACCCTATCGTCTGTTTCATCATTATAGGACCCGACCTCATCCTCATGGTGTTGAGTCCTAGGCTGTCTGGTGTTTGAGGTCCCGTGCCTTGCCTCACTTCAGCCACCACTTATATTATTCACCTTTTTATTGACTTGTGTAAGTTATGCTTGTATAGCCTCCATAATGTCTTATGTCGGTAGGGCTTTGGTGCTCACTTGACATCTATAGAAAAGAGTTCCCTGTCGAAGAGGTTAGTAATAACAAATAAAGACTCCTTATTGGTTCTCTCGTATTTTACTCACTTGGCTTTTACCTTATGATATTCTCACACGCTTTTGTCTTTTATCTTTCTATCTCCCACTCTTAAGTTGAGTGTTGGATAGATCTTCTTGAATCAAAGTATTCTCAAATATTGTTTTAAAACATCGCAAGGAGTCCTATAAAACAAATACTGCATCAATACTAGAAGTAAGAGTGTAACACACAGAGGAAGAGATAGTGTGTTATCAATTACGATAAGCTCTAAGATGCAATTTATATGCTTAGATGTATTAGGGAACTAAAGTATAGAACAATAAAAGAAATTGAGAGTAGAAAAAAAATTGACGGTCTACAGAAGATGTATGGATTCGGTATTGCCCTAAGAAAAAATCGAAAATATATTCCTACCAATCTATTCCCGATGTGCATTGCGTTTTATATAAAAAATATAATCTTTAATGAACTATGCAAGTGTGAATACACGTGGTTGTAAAAAAATTGTAGAATAAAAGGGGCTTTTGCCTTATAAAGAGGTGGTTCTTACATTGTTTCAAAGGAGGATAGTTGAGTACCAAAAAGGTAAGTACTTTCCTGATGGGATTTCTTTCCTTTATTTCCTTTCTTTTCTCTCTTTTTTTTGTTTTATTTTTCTCTTTTTTTTTTCCACATGAAATAAAATTGTAAGAAAAGTATATTAAAAAAAAGAATCAATACTCAACAATGATTTTATCAAGCCAAAAAAGCGTCAATTGATGTTATGTTTTACTTGGATCGATGTATGAGGTAATCTTTTTTTTTTGAATAGATGAACAAAAAAATAAATAAATAAATAAACGGTGTAAGAATTTAAAAGTGCAAAAAAAAATAGTAGGTTTAGATGGAGCCAAAGCTCTGATATCAATGATGAGGAACCCAAGATCAACCAATGTACTCAGGAACTCACATAATTTCATTCAAGGCACCAAAGGAATTTGATTTTATGAAAATTCTCTCTACTTAACCTTCTATCAAGAATGATAGAAACTAAGATCACTGAAAAATGAAGAATTAAAAGAAGAATGAAAAATGCTACAAGAAATTATCTTGATAAGTAGATCTACTCCTTACTCAAGAAGAATGATGAAATACCTCTCTTGAATAAGACTCACAATATTATTAATTTTAAGTGAATGGTTATAATAAAGACTTGATGACCTATTTATAAGGTAATCCATGTGAATAAAAAGCTAATAAAAATCTCATAATTAAAATTAAAATTATATAAAAAATTAATTAAAATTAAAATTTCAAATTCCTAACTAGGTGCAATTACATAGAGAATTAATTAAAATTAAAGTGTTAAATTTGTAAGTAAGCGCAATTACATAGGAAATTAATTAGATTTAAAGTCTAAAATTTTAATTAGGATAGATACGGTCCTTCCCTTTTTTTGGCCGATTGCTTCATTTTCTTACCCATTTCTATTATGTGCTTGAAGCAAGTTGATAAGACCATTATGTCATTGGGTTAATTAGTTGGATAGCTTATTTACTTGGGCTTCTTTAGTGGATCCAAGCCCATCTTCTTCATTAATCCAAGCTTGGATGAAGAGTTAGAAAGCTTGTTATAGTCCTTGGGTCTGTCTCCTTGTTATGGGCCCACTTGGCATGATGATATCTCTTCCAAGTGGCCTAAGATATTCCATGCTCACATCACCTTACTTAGGCATGCCCAAAAGATCGTTATCCCTTACCAAGGATAGAAAAATTCTTTGAATCAACAATATGATATATGACCTTTAAGTTCTTAGACACCTTATCACAATGCAACCTGGTTCAAATGTGCTATGAAGACGAAGAGATTTTATAACTAACTTTTTAACCTAAAATTGGCAACTGTCACTTATTAAAGAATGATTGACAAATTCTTCAATGAAATTGGAAGGAACATGGAGGTCTACATGAATGATGTGTTGGTGAAATTAGTGAACCTCATAGAATACTTAAAGATCTCATTGGACAACACATCATGACCATACTAAATGAAGTTGACTCATTTAAATGGATATTCGGAGTTAACGCATAAAACTTCTTAAGTTTCATAATAAGAGGCTAATGAATAGAGAGGTGAACAAAAAAAAAATCAAAGAGATCTTAAGTGTGCAATCTTATCCAACTAAAAGGACATCTAAATTTAATGTGATGGTTGATTGTTCTTAATAAATTCATTCTTAACTAATGAGATAAATGTTTTGGCTTTTTTCTCAATTATTTAAAAGAGAAAACCTGTGAGACCAAGATTATAAAAAATGTTTAAACTACCTCAAAAACTAGGAAAACACTATAGTTATACATAAGAGCCTTAGAAGTGACATAAGCTCAATAATTGTATATGCAATAGAAGAAAGATAATGCATAACATATTATGAGTTACATGTTTCGAGGATCCATTTAGACATTTTATATAACCATAATTAGTTAACCCATAACAAAATAGTTAGCCCTTATTTAATTAATCTCAAATTAAAAATAATAAATTAAACACTTTAACTAGTTAATTTGGATTCTAACCTAATATGGTTATTGATTAAATCCTTTATCAAGTTTATCATCTTAAAATTAAATTATGCCATTATTTAGATGTTAAGATTACTTCTTAACATCATTAGAGATTACTTTTTTAAATTTTAGGGATGTCATTGAAATCCTTACATTACTATAAATTCTTGTGTATACGGGCGGTGCCCCTTTTTTTGAGATAAAAGTAAGCAATAATATTAAAGACACGCCAGGGGGCGTATCCCATGTATAAAAAAGGATTTAAAAATTTGTGATAATATTTACAATAGAACCAAGATCATCAAAAGAAACAAGGTTATGGGCATGAACAATGGAGCTAAAAAAATGCAGCCACTTATCCTTGATAGAAGTAAGATTAGTTTCTCGAATTTCAAAAATCCTATAGTTTATTTCCTTTCAAATAATCTAGAGAATTGTAAGAGATGCCTTCCCAATCAAGCAACTCACTTTTAACAGAACCGGAGAAAACCTAGGAAATGCCGAACATATTATAAATCATAGTCTAAAGCTCATAGGTGAAAGGGCACCAACGGAGAAGATGGTTACATGGTTCAGCATCTTGTTTACATATACTACCGCAGTTAGCCATAACAAAACCTCTTTTCATGAGGTTATCAAGTGTAAGAATAGCACCCGTAGCTGCTTCCCAAATAAACACAGAAATCTGGGTGGGGCAAGAGAGGTCCATATAATTTTACGAGGAAGACAGATGTAGAAGCATTTTTGTCTGCCAAAAACCTGTATAGAGACTTAATAGAAAAGGAATCTTTCCTACATAAATTCTAACTTAACTTATCATACCTGGTGCCAAGTTTTACAATAGACAAAAGGCATACCAGACTTTCATATTCCACTACTTCCCAACCTTTCAAATTTTTAATAACAACCATATCCCATGTTAAAAAAGTAGAATCTCCATAGGCATCTTCAATGAGTATAGATTTCTCTCTAGAAATGGAAAAAATATGGGGAAATTAGATTTCAAAATTTGTTTAACCACACCAAATGTCCTGCTAGAGTCAGATCTTATCCCCTTTCCCAGCTAACCATTTGAAATTGTTAAGGATAAGATTTTTTGAATTCCAAATGCTCTTCCAAAGGCTGAAGCCGAAGTGACTCTTGTCTACAAATGCACAGTTATGTACATCACCATCAAACCATTTATTTACAATGATTCTCTTCCAAAAGCTGTCTTCGTCGTTCCAAAACCTCCAAATCCACTTTCCATGTAAAGCCTTGTTGAGACCAATGATGAATTTAAAATTGAGACCACCATCTCTAATCAAATTTTTTAACTAACCCAATTAACCAAGTGAATTTCTTATTCAAATCATCATCTCCCCAGAAAAAGCGACATTGGATGGATTTAAGATACTTAGCCACCTTTTTGGGAAAAGTGAGCACCGAAAGGTAGTAGATATGGAGATTACGCATTGTATTCTTGAATAAATGTCATTCTACCACCTTTAAATAAATATTTATTTTTCTAACAAGTCAACTTGCTTTGAAAACTGTCAATGATTGGCACCAGAGAAATGTTGTCCTTATGTTTGGCAC
>NW_019014545.1:338167-349717 GCF_000150535.2 Carica papaya
CACCACTTATTTGTTTTTAATGGCATCATTAAACCACTTCGTTAGCGATGAGAATAACATATATGATTTGATGCCCATAGACAAAAGCTTGTTGGTTTTCCCCCAATGACCGAACATATAACTTTAGCCAATTTATTTGTTAACACTTTTGAAATGAGCTTATAGATACACCCAACCAAACTGATTGGATGAAAATCCTTAATATTTGAAGCATTTTTCTTTTTTGGGATTAGCACCATAAAAGTGGAATTAATAGATTTGACGAATGAAGAATTCTTGCGAAAATCCTTGAAGAATTCCATAATATCATTCTTGACAATACCCCAAAACACTTGAAGAAATTCATATTAAAACTATATGAGCCTAGTGCTTTGTCACCCTCATAATCTTTAAGGTAGTCAAATATTTCAACTTCAAAAAACTCAATTTCCAGTTGTGAGGTAGCCAGATCATTTATTTTGTCAAAATGGAGATTATTTAGTTTCGGTCTCCACGAAGACTCTTCAGTGAACATATTCTAGAAATATAAACATGCCTTATCTCTCATGTCACTATTTCCTTCAATTCTGGAATTACCAATAAAAAGCTCTTCAGCATAGTTTATGATTCTGCGATAATTAGTAAGGTAGTGAAAATATTTAGTATTTTTGTCCCCCTCTTTAATCCACTTCTCCCTAGCTTTATATTTCTAATAAATAGCTTTTAGATTGAGCTTGGAAACTAATTCCAATTTTAAATTATTTTTCGTCTCTATTTGCAAGGGATAAGCACAAGTCATATCCACCTTGTCAAGAAAATCCAGCTCCTTCATGAGATTATTGATAGGAATCTCGTCTACCTCATCCACTTCTTTAATATAGGATTTTATTTTTTCTTTCACTGATTTGAGTTTGTAAGCAAGACAAAAACTATGAATCCCTCTAAAATAATGTTTCTCTACTCATATTCAACCGTAGATTTGAAACTTTCATATTTAAACCATTTTTTGTTAATCCTAAAAGGAGTAGGGCCCCATTTGATTCCACTAGGATCAAGACATATAGAAAAATGATCAGATAGAGGTGTAGAAAGTACCTTTTGAGTGAGACTTAATGGAAAAAGACGAAGATCCTGACTAATGAGGAATCTATCAATTCTTGAGAATGAGGGGGATTCTCTACCATTACACTAAGTCTAATTTTTGCTCTTTAAAGGAAGATCAACCAAACTATAATTATTAATAAAAGATTGGAAGTCATGAGCTTAAAGAACAGAAAAATGGTTGCTGCTCCTCTCCTATCTTTTGAGGATCATATTGAAGTTTTTGCCTATAACACTCTTATTACCTCATTTGTGAGTACAAGTAGAAATTTCTTCCTAAAGTATTGCCCACTTAGCATTGTTACCTCTACAATACACAGTAAAAAAAACCATTCAGCATCATTAGTAGTACTGTTGATAAGGCATGAGACAAAAGTTTCACTTAAAGACTGATCAATGCAATCCACCAAATCTTTATTCCACATAACCATAATGCCTCCTTCATTGCCCTTAGTAGGACTAGAAAACCACCAAACAGAACTCACATTCCACAAACCTTTTATGATGATGTCGTTGACGTCTTGTATTTTGGTTTCTTAGAGACAAAAGATTGTTGGTTTCCATATAGACAAATAACCCTTTATGATATTTCTTTTACTTATATTGTTGATGCCCTTAACGTTCCATGAAATGGTCTTTTTAATAATTTAGATCTGATACAACCACAGAAGAACCCCCTTCCTCATTCTATCCTTGTCATAATTTATGGAGCATTGAAGATGCTTCAATTCCCTTAACCCCCATCCTTTAGTCTTTTTCTTCCCTTTACATGACTATAGGTTAGCAGCAACATTCTTGCCATTTCTCTCTTATAATTTGGCAAATGGAACTAAATTCTTATCTTCAAAACCATCGTATATGATGCCCAACAATTGGCTTATACCCTTGATATTATGAATTACCCACGATGAATAAGTCAAGACATTTTTTCATTCGACAAGCATATGAGAAACAATATCAACCATTACTAACTCCTTAGAAACTGGTAAGAGAGAGGCCACATGATCCTCATTGAGGGTCAAAGTGAGTGAATTTTCAAACTTATTAAGAAGGGACAGTTCCTCGATAAGTTGAGTGGTCTCTGAAAAAGGCAGAGTAACTTTGTTTAAGAGCTCCAAGGAGAGAGAATTTTCACAGAAAGGGGAAGAATCAATGTACCTATTTTAATGACACAGCACGACCATGCAGTTATGACTCCTTGTGAGGAGTGCTCATATGAAGGTAGTATCTCGATATTTTCTTTTGAAATGATTCCTGATTCAGAGGCAGATGGCATATCAGGGTTTTTATTCTGGGTCGGGTAGCCACCCTTGGGCCTCCATTTGACTTTTGGTCTCTTGGGCTTAAATTTTGGGCTTCTTGCTCTGGTCCCAAGAATTTTACAGTCTTTTTTACTGGTTCTCACATGATCGATCCATTTACTCTTCTCCACCCGAGTGAATTTTGGGCTTTTAGGGTTAGGCTTAGTTTTAATGGCAAGGATTCCCCCTGCCTAAAATAGGAAAATGGTTCCCTTTGTGGATTTTAAATTTTGAATTGACTAAATCAGATCCTTTCTTCTCCATCAGAGGAGTGGGCAAGGAACTTGCTTTCAGAACATCTGCAAAGGACTTTTCTCCAACTACTTCGAATAGAACATAGACTTTATATTTGCATTGAAGATAGCTAAAAAAAAACGAATACAAATGGAGGTCTTTTAACTTTTTGCTATCACCATAAATGAACATGGGTCTTACTGGCTTGGCTTTTACAAATGAGTTCACCAATGGAACTTCTATAAGCTCGAAAATGGCATTCATTGTGCACCATTACCCTCCCGGTTAGAAACCTTCCGAGATAAAAATACGTTTTACAAAGAGTGCAACCCCTTCTAATTTGAAATAAAACAATGTACAAGTGGCAGACATCACCAAGAAATTTTTTTCCCCATGTAGTTCCCCCTTTAAGCTAATAAAAGTCACTAAGTGCATCCACCAACCATTTAACCTCATATTTATGTATAGAGACTGATGTACGGGAACCCCTCCCGTTCTCACTTATTCCCAAGCCGTCAAGAGTTTTTCCATTGCAGACAAAATCAAAAGATTTTCGATCAATAAGAACAAACCATTTGTTGAAACATGATGACATTGCGAACTAGAGCTATTAGATCGACCAATGAAGCCGACCCCTGATAAGGAGTTTAATCAAAGAAGGATGATGTTTGATTATGGGTGAGATGGAAAAGAGAAAAGAAAAGAAAGGGGAAAAGAAGAAAAAAAGAGATGAGAGGGACTCTAGAGAGAGAGAGAGAGAAATGAGGGAAAAACACGGGCACTGCCCCCTTTGGTGCCATACTAATTTTTTTTTAAAACTTTTTCTTTAAAAAAAAAAATAGATGTTAAGATTACTTAGATACATTACTTCTACAACTACTCAAAGCTTAGGAAAAAGTGCTATTAGGTTCAATTGTTTTGCTAGTATTAGACCTAATAATCCATTTCAACAATATAATTAACCAAAATTGATATATTAATTGTGTCCATAGACAGTGATTGATATTTAACAATACATTATGATTTCTAAAAATATCAAAATAATTTCTCAAAGAAAAGAACCTCGATATTAGTAGATTTTATATAGACACATTTCTCCATAGGATATAGGTGATATTAAGTCTTAATGGTCAATCATTATGATTTAATTATATATAAGCCAATTATTTTAAAAAGAGAAACTATTTTTTTTACTGTCATGACCATTGAATTTAAGGACTATCCATAATGTGAACCATTGGATATTATTGCTTTTATATTGATAGTGTATATCATTAACTAACTTCTGATGTAGATCTAAATAGTTTAAGGCAGACTCAATAACTAGTCTAATTAAGGCGCATAGAAGTAACTATAATTTTTTAATATCAAAATATTATTAATGGGTGTCGAATCTACCAAAAATAAATTCTTAATTAACTAATAAAATAATATTGTAGTAGTGGTAAGAATGGTCGAATCTATAAGAAATTAGAAACTAATTTTTTTTCTTGATCCACGAATAAAAGGCAAAAAAGGGGGGTTTTATAGGATCTAATATGCAAAATGTAAAATAAACGGTGAATAGAATAATATTGAACAAACTATTTGCTGCAATTTAGAGAATAAAATAATTATAAGAATAATTCCTAGTTGACGAAATAGCTAGCTCCAGTAGTGTAATTGATCATAGATGCAAAAATTTATTTACCCAAAATATGATGAATCAATTATAGTTATCAGAAACGTTCTGATAGCCTATCCTTCCTTATTCCTAAACCAACCAAAAAACATACGTTAGTTGGTTCTTCCATGTCAAGCAGTCTTGGAAACTTCTATAGGATTTAACTTGTCAACAATCTTGAAACCTAGAAGGACCTGATTCAAATAGTCAGATTCACATGCGTGAATTGGTCAACACGATTACTTACCTTCTCAGTACGACACTAATTGTTACTTGATACCGGAACAACTCAAATAATTATGGATTTGAGGGAGGTCAACTAATTGTTTGCCACCTCTCCACCATCAAACGGGCCCTATTCAAACGAATTCGAGATAACAAATATGTATAGGTGTAGAAGATAAATAAATACCAAGATTTGAATAGAACATCTATTAAACTGAAGCAATCTCATAAATACATCACTAGAGTTAACTAAATCTTAATTAGGAAAAGAAAGTGAGTTAGTCACTCATGGTGGGCTTTTTAATACAAAAAAATTCTTGGAGAGTAAAGAGAAGAAGAATGATAAAAAAGAAAAATTACAAAAGTAGAAGTTGCTGTGTGTACTATCCAGAAGAAGAGGGATGTTCACTGCTCATCACAGCTTGCCTTTTATCTCCTAAAAAAGGTTATGGTTTGACCTATCTCTCGATTTTGCAATATTTCCTTGATTTTTGGCACATCTTTAGCTTTCTATATTACTTTCCATGATTTTTTGTCCATAAATCTTAGCTGAATAGGATATGTTTATCTTAAATGCAGACCTTTTTTTTCTTTTAAATTGATTGTTGCACATGACTCTTAGCCTTACCCGAGGCTAAACTGTCTGGAGTAGGGCCCAAGGTTTGCCTAAGACTTATTTCTGTGCTGATGCTTCACGTTATGAATTCTTCATCTCTTCATGTTGTTTTTCCCTGTTTTGCTCTTGTATCCTAAACTTCAACAAAACATAGAAAATAACTTGCACTAGAGACGTACTATCAAGTTCGACAATTCAAAAGTGGGTGATAATGATGTTGTTTTTAGGCACTATCAAACTTTCCGATACTTATCTTGTATTTGTCCTCAAGCATGACATAGTATACTCCACAAATCCCTATTTCTTCACCTTAAACTCACTTACCCCCAATAATTTCATCACAACCCGCATGCTACATCTCAACCCTCAAATTGTGAAAATAATCATTAGCTAGTAATTTGTAAGCTTAAGTTTCATATAACCACACCAATAAGCAATCATTTTGATAATATTTAAACATGACATGGGAGAGTTTTATAACTTTTTTTACAAAAATAAGTTAAGAGGAAAAACCAATACATAGTAGAATAAGTATTGAACTTGTCTAGATATAGAGGTTTCATCAAGTTGGTCCATGCAAAAAATAGAAAAATTATATGTAACTTGCTTGAACACTTATTGCTTACTTGAAATCTCACTAACCTTTAGACATGAGTACAAATAATTATGAATAATGGACTTGGTTACTCAGTTGGTCACAATTTCAAGTGGTTACTAATACTGTTCATAGTGCTTTGAGAAGTCACTAACCTTTTGACGGGAGTATAAATAATTGTGATGAATGACCCCAATTACTTAGTTAGTATGTATTTCAGGTGACTAGAGCAGTAGATTATTATGCATGCTCTTTTTTTTTCTTCTTCTTCTCTTTTCTCATTTTTTTTAATAGAATCCTATAATTCTAAACATGCAAATCCAGATGATTTGTAGTAGAGTTCTTTTTTATATATTGGCATTCACTCAAAGATAAGAACAATTCAAAAAGTTTTTTAAACAAGCAATACTCAAGCATGCCATGTTTGAAATGCATAGCAAAATGTAACTATTCTAGGTGTGGGAAGATGAAAAACAACTAAAATTCCTAAAGGGTGGTCATAAGTGCAATTTGAGTTTTGAGTTGTCTCATCTGAGTTGTTTAAGGATGATACGGAGTCAAAAATTGCCTAGCATAGGATTCTAAGTTATGTAAAAACAATTTTCTATGATGCAGAATACAAAATGTCCCTTCCCCCATACTTAAAATCACACATTGTCCCCAGTGTGATGTAAAGAATGAAAAATAATGGACATAGTACTCCCCTGACTTTTTTACTTGGATGTGGTGTGTATAAGGAAGCAATATGGCTAAAACCTTGGGTAAGGCCTATCCAAACACTTCAGAATTTGAAATGAGTTGATTGATCAGCAACCTCTCCTTTGGTGAGCTGCTAAACAAAAGTTAATGTAGTCAAAGTAAAATAAAACAACAAAAATTGTGAATAAAATAGGGAATAATATATAGAATGAAAGGAAGATGGGTAAAAACTCCGCTGATGATCGTTGTTTGCATTGGCGGGTAGTTGACTGTAATCTTTGATTTAGCAACTGTGTCAAAGTTTCTATTTTCTCATTCAACTGATAGAAGGCAAAGTCCATAGAGTGTAATTTAGTCTCGATGATCTTAATGTGCATCGTGGTGCCATCCATAAATTCTTAAAAGTTTGGGGGTGGTGGGACTGGTTCTTGTTATGCTTGTTGCTCATGCAACTTGTTGTAGATTCGTTTATTGTTGGGCACGAGTGGTCCTGGTGGTGTAAAACAGGGATTATTGTCTCTCAATTCCAAAAGACCCATGTTGTCTAGGGTGTGTATGTCCAAGGGAGCTTGCGAGCAAGTGATATGGAGATCGATGTCATCAGTGTTAAATTTAGTGGAAAAAATGGCTAGTCAGGTGATGATTGAGCCTAGGATCAATGGCCTGTAGAATGAAACGATGCTTGCAAACTGTGAGGCAAACAAGTATCCCAAGTTCACTCACCGTCATTGTATCATGTACCAAAGAAAATGAAGCTCGATTTTGGACACGATATTGGGTGCATTTTTGCGTCCCGAGAAAGAGTATGCTAGGAACTTGTGGATGTACTTCATGCATGGGTCACGCAAGTAAAGGTCTTTCGATTTGCTGGGATCATAGGGGTGTAGATGGTTGGTGCGCAGATCATCATAGACGATTATAGGGTCGAAGTCTTCATAAAAATCACAATATGGGTATGTGTATTTGGGGTCACCAAACCCAAGGGCTGTATTGAACTGGGTGACGGAGAGGTTGAAGTGTTGCCCTCCCAATTGATAAGAAATAAGGTTGGGTGTGAGGAGGATAAACTGTGAGGGTTTATAGAATTTAAAGGTTGTGTAAAACTCCCTAACGAGTTCTATATAGACAGATGTATCGATGGCAAAGTAGTTTTTCCAATTGATGAAATTGAGAAGCCTGTGGACACCATTGTAGATGTCAAGGGTTCTCAAGGTAGGATCGTGAACAAACTTAGATGAGATGATTGACAGCTTACGGATGACATTGTGATGTACTTTCTCCTCATTGTCTTCAAATGTGATGTGCCCACGGAGTTCAAACTCTGTGGGTTGGTGGAGGGGTTGGCCCCATTGAACTCGGGCCTTTTTTGGTGGTTGTGCAATGGTTCTTTATCTTTAGGAGTTGTAATAGTGGGGGCTAGTGATGTAAAGGGTTAGTCATTTGGGATCGGGGGAGAGTTAGGGATGTTGATGATTGGGCTTCGAGTTTTCTATTTGGAACTCGATGGGTTGCAATGATTGGTGGAGGTTGCTCTTGGGTTGGGGCTTGAAGAGTAAAAGCTATTTAAGGTGCCTAGGTTGCTGCCCCTGTAGTGTGGAGATGAGCGAAGGGTCGAAGGCCACTTGTCTTCCGTGCTAATCTCTTTTACCTCATTTGGGTTTAATGTAAGCGGAAAGAGGAATATGGGTTGAGGGTTGAGAAAGTGGTGGTAGTGAAAGTGGAAATAGGGGGGGTGGTTAGGTTTTCTTATTTTAAAAGGGTTATTTTTTTAATAAAATGGCATCAGGTGATATAAGCTTCCTCCAAAGCTTATCTACGAATTGACACACAACTGTGTCATAAGGGTCTTGCACAAGCCTTTGGCAAGGCTTATGTGTAAGTTGATACACGACCTTTGTCTTATGGGCTTGATACAAGCTTAGGCAAGGCTTGTCTGGCAGCTCAGGACTTAGCCTTATCTTGGATTCCAACACCCAAATTCCCTATTCCTATATTTTAATCACCATAGAACTCATGTTAACTTCAGAGAAATATGTTATAAAAAGATTGAAATAAGTAATGCTTAATAAATTCGAAAGAGGAAAAAGAGAAAAAAAATAGATGGATTGCCTCCCATTGAGTGCCCTTCTTTAACTGTCTAGGGCTGGACTGTGTTTTGTTGCTATTAGATATGTGTCTTGGGTAAGTCCGGAGTTATTTCTTCAATATTGTGTGCGGAAAACCCCTCATGGAAAGGTTTAAAGCGGTGTTCCCTTACTTTGAAGATGTTATTAGTGTCAAGGCTTTTGATTTCAACAGTACCATAAAGGGAGATACTAGTTAAAATGAACAACCCTATCCATCTCGACCTTAGCTTCCCAAGGAACAACTTAAGTTGAGAATCAAATAGGAGGACCTTTTGCCCTATCCAAAATTGCTTCCTTGAACGCATTTGGTCATGGAATATCTTGGTCTTCTCTCTATAGATTTTTGAATTTTCATAGGCCTCATTTCGTATTTCTTCCAGCTTTTACAGCTATAACTTTCTTGCCGATTTCTTCCAACTTGATAGTCCAGTATGCTCTATACTCTAGCTCAACAGGTATGTGGAATGCCTTTTTGAAGACTAGTCGGTATGGGGACATCCCAATTGGTTCCTTAAATGTTATCTTGTATGCCCATAAAGCGTCATCTAGCCTTACACTCCAATCCTTTCTATTTGGGTTGATTATCTTCTCTAGAATTGATTTGACTTCTCGATTAGAAACCTCCATTTTTCTGTGGTTTATGGATGATAAGTGGTTGATAAATGCTGAACAACATGATATTTTTTTAAGAGAGCTTCCATCGCCCGATTGCAAAAATGAGTTCGGCGATAATTTATTACTGCCTTTAGAACTCCAAACCTCATAAAGACTTGCGTTTTTAAGAAGTTAACAACTATTTTAGCATCATCAGCTCTTACTGCTTGCTTTGACCCATTTAGAGACATAATCCACTGCTAACAAAATGTAGGTGTTTTCAAAGAAAGATGGGAATGGTCCCATGAAGCTGATGCCCCGTATGTCAAAGATTTCGCACACTAGAATAGGTATGAGCGACATCTGATCTTTGCGGCCGAAGTTCCCAGTGCGTTGACATGTCTTATAGTAGGTATATGCATCATGGAATAAGATTGGCTAGAACAGACCATACTCCAACACCTTCTGTGTCGTTCACTTAGGTCCAAAGTGCCCCTCGCATGCATGTGAGTGGCAAAATTTAAGGATAGAGGCTACTTCGGTTTCTGAAATATACCTTCAGATTATCTAGTCTGCATAATGTTTTTATAAGTACGGGTCATCCCATATGTATTGGCTTGCTTCCTTTTTTATCTTTTCCTTTCTGGCCCTTAGTAGATTAACTGATAGCTCTAGGGTAACAAGGTAATTAACAATGTTTGCATACTATGGTGCTGCTTGATGCACTGAGAACAAGTGTTTATTCGGGAACTTATCGTCTAACAAAAAAGATTCCTCATTAGATGGAAACCGGCTTAGGTAGTCTATTACTAAATTCTCTGTTCCCTTTTTACCCCTTATTTTAAGATCAAATTCTTACAGAAGAAGTATCCATCATATCAACCTTGGCTTGGCTTCTTTTTTTTTTCAGCAAGTATTTCAATGCTGCATCGTTGGAGAACATAATCACCTATGTTCCCAACAAGTATGACCAAAATTTTTTCAAGGCAAATACAATAACAAGCCATTCTTTCTCTGTAGTATAATAGTTCGTTTAAGCACTGTCAAGGGTGCGGGAGGCGTAGTAGATTACATGCAGATCTTTTTTCATTTTTTACCCGAGTATTACACCTACTGCTTGGTTGCTTGCGTCACACATTATTTTGAATGGTAGTTTCTAATTTGGAGGCTGCATGATGGGTGTTATCACTAATTTCTCTTTAAATACTTCAAATGCTTCTTTACAAGTCTCGTCAAAGATGAATTCTACTTCCTTTTGCAGCAATCGACACAAGGGTTATGTTATTTTTTTAGAAGTCATTGATGAATCTCCTATAAAAACCAACATGCCCCAGGAATAAACATATCTCTCATACGTTTCTTAAATAAAACAACGACTTGATGATGTCTACCTTTTCTTTGTCAACCTCTATTCCCTTCGAAGACACCACATGACCCAAAATCAATCCTTGGTCCACTATAACATGACGTTTCTCATAGTTGAGCACCAGGTTGGATTCAAGGCATCTTTTTAGCACATTAGTGAGGTTGCTGAGGCATTCATCAAAGGAGTCTCCATAAATTATGAAATTATCCATGAACACCTCTATGCTTTTTTTCATAAAATTAAAAAAGATGTTGACTATGCATCTCTGGAATATGGTAGGTGTATTGCAAAGGCTGAATGACATCCGTTGGTAGGTGAAGTTTTGTAAGGGCTTGTGAACGTAGTTTTTCTTGGTCTTTGGGTGCGACTAGAATTTAATAAAATCCAGAATATCCATCCAAGTAGTAGTAATGAGTTTTACCAGCCAACCTTTCCAACATTTAATCAATAAAAGGCAAGGAGAAGTATTTTTCTTTTGGAGAAGCGTTCAACTTGTGGTAATCAATGCACACTCTCTACCTGTTTTGCACTTTTGCTGAGATTTTGTCTCATTATTGATTTTCTATTATTTTGACCCCCGTCTTCTTCGGTATAACTTGAACTGGACTCACCCATTTGCTATTCGAGATTGGGTAGATGACCCCAACATTTAACAGCTTCAAAACTTTTTTCTTCACTACCTCCATTAGCGGTGGATTCAAGCGCCTTTGTGTTTGTCTATTGGGTTTATTATCTTTTTCTAGTATAATCATGTGCATACAAGTGGAAGGTGAAATTCTTTTGATATCTACAATGGTCCAGTTGACTAGTTCTTTATGCTCACGGAGTACTCTCACAAGTTTTTCTTCCTCTGTTTGGTTGAGTTTGTTGAAAGGTTATCATCGGAAGAGTCTTTCCTTCACCTAAAAATATATATTTGAGATGTTCGACCAGTAGCTTTAACTCTAACTTGGGGGCCTGCAAAACGGAGGGTCAAATCTTTATATGAGCAATGGGGAGATCTAATTGAGGAGTCATACTTTTTATCTATTTAAAGGATTCCAACTCAAAC
>NW_019014545.1:361194-371270 GCF_000150535.2 Carica papaya
GCTCTCAAACCATATGGGAGTAATCATCAATTAGAGTCATGAAGTACCTAACAACACTCTTAGTGAGAATTCTATTTCGACTCTATAAGTCAGAATAAATACAATCTAACTTATCTTTAGTATTATGCACTGCCCTTTATTGAACTTTACTTTGGTCTATTTGCTAAACACACAATATTCACAAAAAATCTACGATTTTTTTATACCCGTTTAATAAATGCTACTTAATTGAAACAGATAACCTCTATCAGTCATAACCTACCCTTATTTTGATCATTACTCTTTGTGTTATTACAGTTTTCCTGAAACTGCACTATCCTGAAGACTATATAATTTAAACTTCAAATTATCATTCATAAGTATCATAGAGCTTTTATACACTTCGAGGATACCATTTTCTACATGATATCTACAACCTTAAACATTTAATATAGAAAGAGAAATCATATTCTTTTTCATTTGAGAAACATGCTAACATTCAATAATTTTGACGATTCCATTAAATATTCTTAGTCTGATGCTACCAATCTCATCTACAAATAATGAACTGTCATTACCCATATATACAGTATCACTCGTCTGCTTGTAGGTAACAAACAATTACTTATGTGGACACATGTAAATTTTAGCATCAAAATCAAGAATCTAGGAAATTTTCCATAATCTGAACTCACAAAAAGAACTTTCCTAATAATACTACTTTCACTATCATCAGAATTATTTATGTCAACTATATTAGTAGAATTCTCCTACTTTTTTTCTTTCAACTTAGGAAATTTTCTATTAAAGTGACCCTACTCCCTGTACTGATAACAATTTGTTTATCAGCTTTAGACTTTGAGCTGGCTTTTAAACATTCTTTTTTTATTCTCTTCCTCTATTCACTAAACTTTGCTTTTTTGTTCTATACTCTAGAAAATTCTTTTTTAACTCTTTTAATTTTAGTGCATTACTAACATCACATAGTGAAATACTATCATTCTCATATAACAGAGTATTAACAAAAGTCTTACAAAAAGATGATAATGAACGCAATGCAATTATAGGTGATCTTGGTACCTTGATAAATGAGTAGTAGTACTTAATGAAATCTAAGTGATCAGTGAGGAAGACATTGTGACCAATTAAATTGTTGTAATACTTTAGAGAAAGTAATGAAAACTATAATAGTTGTCTTGAAAAAGATGAAGTAAGCACAAAGTGGTGTGATCGAAGCTCTACGGAAAGAGTTTACACTCTCTTCCCTTGCCTCTTTACTTTAAATTATTGTTTATCGTTACTCAATATCACATCATTGCTCATATTACACGTACATACACATAATTGATCCCAAGGACTCTCGGTTATTTTCACTTGTGCATATCATCTATATTTTTTTTATGAGTACTTAATTACTAGCAAAATATTTCACTAGCACTTTAAACATCACTGCTCATATCACATATATACAATGCAGAATTAATCATAAAGACTCTTGGTTATTCTCACATGTGCATATAATTTATACTTTCTATGAGTATTTAATTGATAGAAACATATTTAATTAACACTTAAATAGCTACATATAAAATAAATATTTAATATAAATATTTAAAAGTAGGTTGTCTATTTTAATCGACAGTTAAAAAAGAAAAGAGTGGGAAAGCATGCTTAAAATCTAAAAAAATTTATAACTAAATTAACTCCCCCTATTAGGTTGTCCAAAACTTGGAGCCAATAATAACAATAATAATTACAAAAGATTTTTTATCTTCTTCCACATGTAACATATAGTTATAAATAAATACAAGTATTAATTAACACACCATTTACTGATGTTGAGAAGAAATAATTTCAATGCGTACATGTCTATTTCCTTTTATACATGTATTGTTTGATTTCATCAAAAAAGTTTTTAAATTTTTTTTTGTTAATATTTATGCTGAAAATAAGTTATTGTATCTTAATAATTATATTGAAGCGCAAAATTGATTCAAGATCACAAAAAATTTCAAATTAGATCTTTCTATTATTTTTTTAGAATTATATATATTTAATTTGTTATAAAAATTCTTTGTTGTAGTTATAATAAGGCAAACAATGATTTCATTACAATTAAAGAGTTGTTGTTTTTTGTCTAGCATTTTATAGGGGATAAGTAATACTTGAATAAAAAAAATTATTTACTTTTTTTCGGCAACATATACGTATATAATACATATATTTTCTTTTCTTTTCTAATAAATGTATAAAAAGAGACTTTCAAATTACTAAATAATATTAATATTAGAATGTTTCTTACTAACAGCTAATGTAATTTAAAATAGAGCAGTTCTAAATAAGAATAGACATTAAAAAAAAAAAAAAATCTACTTAAAGACTCCTGATTGATGCATGAATACATGTCACAAAAAATTTAAAAAAAAAAAAAAAAATTGTATGCACCTTAAAACAAATGTTTACCTATAAATGTGCTTGTAAAATAAAAAAGTTATATATGATTTACTTTGTGTGGTTATAAAGTAATAATAGGTAGCTTTCTTCAGCCATAAATGAGAGCAAAATCTGGTCTCATGTTTTATATACCAACATGTTACAGTGAGTGGCACATGACCTTTCAAACTCATTTAAAGACTTTTCTGAACTTTAACATTATGAGTATTGGACCCCACCAGACACAAGGTATCCAACAAGGATAGATCTTCTGGCAGGCAGCACAGCTAGCTAACTATGATCAACTAAACTTTAGTATAGTATATGACCCAGATAAGGATCTGTATTGGATGTGTTCTTGGTCCCTTTTAGGTCTGTAAAGAGATAGATATGTAGATGGATATATGTATTTGAGAGATGTCTTTAAGGCCTTACTCATTTACAGCCAAGCAAGGTGGAGATTGCGTCTATCTTGAATTAGATATATCTGGGTGTGGGCTGTTGCTCATTTTCTGGATAATATCATAACACAACTGCCATTGTAATTAGACCCCACCATCTCACATGCACACTCCCTATTTACTTTTTATGTAACTTTTCCCTTTTCCCATTCTCTATATTTATATAACCCACTTCGCTGCTCAGTACTAAAAACCTTTTAACATCTATGAATCTCCCATAAACACATCCAGGAAGAAGAAGAAGAAGAAGAAGAAGAAGAAGAAGAAGAAAAAGATTGCAGCTACATATGGAAGTGGCCATGGAAGTAGAAGATGATTTGTTTTTTGCAGATTTAAGCAGGCGGATCTCTCTTCTAATCATGGATGATGATGAGGACCCAGTTGCAGGATGTCCCCCAGTTTCTTTCCAGGTTTTTCATTTTTTCCCTTGACAAAAAACAAAACAACATACTGTAATCTTAGTGTATGTGTATATATATACAAGGGCTTTACTGTTTTAAACTTATTTCAGGCTTTCTCCAGACTAAATCATCCAACACCACCATCTCCAATATTTCTGTACCAGCAAAGTTGCAGAAGAGAGAGTAGGGGAACAGGAGTTTTTATTCCCAGATCATCCCAACCAAGAAGAAAACACAGACAAGGAAGATTCAATGCCTCCAGTACCAAGTCCCAGAGGCCACAGGAGAACACAAGAATAGTTTCCCAGCCGCCAAGAAGTAACAATTACTTTGATCCCAAGAAGGGTTAATTAATTAGAACCCATCTTCTTCATATCATCCAACAGCTACTGCTGATCCCTTTGTCTCCCAAAAGAAATAGGAAAATGACATACATACATAAATATGTATGTATATGTACATCAATCAAGAATAACCTGTTCTGCTCCTTAGTGGGTTCTTGTAGGAGGTTCGCAGAAAGGTCTATCCCTCCTCAAAATTATGGAACCATATCTGTATGGTTGTTGGTGGGCATGATATAGGATAAAGCTTTAAGCTTGTGCTATTCATTCAATATTGTGGTTTAATTATTATTATTATTATTTTCATTATTTAAGTTCACTCATTTCTGATTAGCTGTTACCTTTGGCATCCCCTTTACAAATTTCATTCTTAACAAAGATCTGAAATTATGTTGATGAAATCATCAACGTCAACCTTTTAGAAATTTAGTAATGAAAAACTAAACCAGTAATTTAGTTGTTGTAAATTCTTGAATTCTGATTAAAAAGAGATTTATTAGGACCATAGTGCTGTCATGGACTGAAGTGATGAGTTCTCCCAAGAAACAAATAAAATGTTTTCATGTTTCAAGAATTATGCCTAATTAACAAAGGTATTGAGTGAAGCCCAGATAGTAGTATACTTAATTTTCCTTCTTTAAAGAAATAAATCTTCTAAAAAAGGAAGATATTTATGTTGTCATTATAGTTTAAATGATGTTTGATTGTTAAGTCACTGAACTTATTAGCTTTAGCAATCATTATTTTGGTGGAATCTTAATGTTCTTCACTGAAATTGTGACTTCAGTTTTAAATAACAAAAGATTTTATAATATTTAACATCCGCTAGAGTTGAATGATAATTTTAATTGAATGAGGGTATGACAATACAATATCCCACTTAATGGTCTAAGCATACCATACGATATTATTTCGTTATATTGCTAATTATATGGTCAAATGGCATCAGTCAATACATTAGGCTATATTTTGAGTGACCAAACAAACAAAAGATATATTTTATTAATAAAAAATAATTAAATTTAACATAATTTTATTAAAGAATTTAATTAAAAAAATACGTCAAATTAAAATATAAAAAATAACTAGTTAAATTTTTTTAAATAATTATCTTGAATTTGAGATAAAATAATTAATTATTTTAAATGATCAACAATATATAGAATATATAAGTGGGCATTAGTTTAAGTCAAAAATACCAAGTGAAAATGTTGTTAATTGATTAGCCACAATAACCCCAATTTGAACCTGAATATAGAGAATAATTAAATATTTCAGTAAACTACATACGTATTTTGATAATTTGACCATGAGATAACTACATACCTATTTTTATCATAATTATGAACAATTAACTAAAATTAATCATACCTGCACATTAGATATCTATTAAAATCAAATCGCATTTACGTCTTAATATTTATTTAAAATATTTTATAGTAAGTTAATTAATATATTAATATTAGTTTTGAACTAATATTCAATATTTTAATTAAACTTAAATATTAGATTTAAAAAATTTATCTTTAATGAAATTATATTCATTATAAAATATATTATAAAGAAAGAAAATCGCAATCAGATATCAAAAAGATATTACACTTTAGTTTAAAGTTATATGCTTGGGATTAGTTTTGGAACGATTTGGAAAAGGTTCCAAAACCCATTGGAGCTTCATGTTTCTTCTAAATTTTTGTTCTTATCTTAGTTTAATTAAAATTTCTTTAAGTATAGATTCTGAATTGTTAAACACTTATTATAAATTATTTACCGAAAAAATTTTAAAAAAAAAAATCTATCTACGCAAATCTTCCACTAACCCTTGAGATCAAAGAAAAAAAAAAATTAGAGAAAATGTTTTCCCTGAAATTTTGCTGGAAGCTAGTTTTAGCCAAGTATACACAAGTTATGTTTCTTGGATCTAAACTTGATTTTTTAGATCTGTGGTAATAAATGATCTTAAAAGTGCATTATCACATATCTATGCTAATACATGACTCCAAAAATGCATTATCACATTAGTTTGGTATGTTTAGGTTTGATAAAATTAAATCAAATGTGATTAAGTGCTAATCTATTTAATGAAAAACTAATTAAATAAGAACTTTAAATTTTATTATGTATGTCCCATCGAATATGTCAAACCCATATTTCATTCACCTTACAGCTATTATTATATTTCATTTACTTGCGTTGAATTTTTATTTCAACTACTGTGATCTTGCATGGTTGTTGTTTCATTTTATTTTGACTCCACTTTATATATATATATATATATATATATATATATATATTATAGAACTATTGTAATATTGGTGATATTGAGTCACTCGTAAAAACTTAAAAAGGAATCATGATTTAACTTTTTAAGGTGAAATTAGCACCAGAAATTATTGATCACATAAAAAGATAACGAATTCAAAAAAAATATAACAAAATAGAAAACAAATAATGTAATAACTGGAAAAAGAGAAAGAAAAAAAAAAAAAAGAGGGAGAGGGAAGGGAAAAACGACATCGTTTTGCAGAGGAGAGAAAACGGCGTCGTTTTGGAAAAGGAAAAACGACGTCGTTTTGCAAGGGGGAAAACGACGCCGTTTTGAGGAAAAACTGGGGTGATTTAAGTAGGGGGCGGGGGAAGGAAGAGAAGGGAAGAGAAAAGAAAAGAAAAGAAAAGAAAAAAAAAGAGGGAAAAAAGAGAGCAGAGGAAGAAGGGGAGCGGGAGAGAGAGAGAAGAGGAAGGAAGGTTCCAGAAGGAGGGAGAAAGGAAGCGGAGCGGAGAGAAGAGGAGATCGCAGACGGTGATAGCACATTTGGCCGAAAGAGGGAAAAATGGAAATGGGAGGTACGGTACCAAAATCTAAATGTGTGTGTTGATTTGATTGTGAAATGGTTGGATGTGTGGCGTGCGTGGCCACGGCTTACGTATGTAGCGGTAAACGGAAGAGGCTGGGTGAGGATGTGTAGTGAGGCGGGTGGAAGGAAGCGGACCGAGTGAGGATCGCGGGAGGAGAGAGAGAGAAGGTGACAGTACAGGCAGAGGTCAGGAGAGAGATAGGAGTGCGGAGTGAGTAGAGGTCGGGAGAGAGAAAAGAGGTGCGTGAACGAAGGAAGTGACCGCGTGAGGATCGCGGGAGGAGAGAGAGAGAAGGTGACGGTACGGGCGGGAAAACGGTGTGGGAGAGAGCGGACTGTGTGAGCAACGCGGAAGGAGATAGGGAGATGTTGTGGTGTGAGGACATAGTCTGAGAGAGAGATAGGTAGAGGCAGTGGGGAAACGCTGGGGAAGGGTAGAATCCGCGGGGTGAGTGAGGTGAGAAGGATGGTGTGGCGGGAGGTTGTAGCCCGAGAGAGAGTTAGGGAGAGGCAGGGAGTGAATGTTGGAGAAGGGAAGGATCCATCGGGTGAGTGAGATGCTTGGGGGAATGGAGTGGGGTAGCTGGAGCCTTGGGGGAAGAAGGACTGGGTGAGTGGGGGCAATTAGGACATGTCGCAGGCAGCGAGCGGAGAGAGAGACAGTGGACGAGAAGGAGTGGTGTATGTGTGTGTGGCCGATGGGGGTCGATAGGTAGACAATGGTTGCCGAGGTTGGTGACGCAAGTGAATGAAAATGGTGTGCGTGCGTGGCCTGGTATAGGTTGAGAGATAGTTAGTGGTCGTCGATATCGGTGACGAGAGGGAATGATCAGAGTGTGTGTGAGTGGTCTGGTATAGGTCGAGAGATGGCTGACGGTCGCCGATGTTGGTGACGAAAATCAAATGGATGAAAAAGGTGTGCGTGCGTGGCCTGGTAGAGGTCGAGAGATGGTTAGTGGTCGCCGATATCAGTGACGAGAGGGAATGATCAGAGTGTGTGTGTGGCCTAGTATAGGTCGAGAGATAGCTAACGGTCGCCGATGTTGTGGCGCAAGTGAGTGAAAATCGGGTGTGTGTGAGTGGCCTGGTATAGGTCGTGAGATGGCTAACGGTCGCCGATGGTGGTGACGGAGAGAAGGATTAGAGTGTGTGTGTGTGGCCTGATAGGGGGTCGATAGGTGAATGATGGTCACCGCTGTTGGTGACGAAAATGATTGAAACTCGTGTGCGTGCGTGGCCCACTAAGGGTCGATAGGTGTTAATGGTTGCCAATCTTGGCGGTGAATGGTACCACTGGCACGCCTGGAGTGCCGTCAGGGAAAGAACACCTAGGGTAGGTAGAGTTGTAGGTGCAGGAGGGAAAATTGGAGTTCAGTAGTGAACTATTGGTAGAGGCATAGAGTTTTATATTGTTGCATCTCACGCATGTATTTTGAGTTTTACCGTACTGAGTTAAATGAGCTCACTCTTTCCTTTTTACAGATGATGTAGGGACGGAGTCTGGATCAAAGTTGTTGGATTCCGAACCTAGTGTGTAGAGTACAGGATGAAGAGTTTCGTTTTGTTTTGACTGAATGGAATATGTAGAATTGATGGTAGCATAGATATTGAGTGTGGTTGTATTGTGTGCGATTTTTTGTCCATGATTGTAGGATTATCTTGATAATTGGATAATGGATTATGCTAGTGTTTTCTTTTTATAGATGATGTAGGGACGGAGTCTAGATCGAAGTTGTTGGATTCCGAACCTAGTGTGTAGAGTACAGGATGAAGAGTGTCGTTTTGTTTTGACTGAATGGAATATATAGAATTGATGGTAGCATAGATATTGAGTATGGTTGTATTGTGTGCGATGTCTTGTCCATGATTGTAGGATTATCTTGATAATTGGATAATGGATTATGTTAGTGTTTCCTTGTGCATGACCGTTTTGTTATAGAATTGGTTGTTTGTTAAGTACGTACAATATAAAAAAAAAAAATGGGGCGTTACAAATGATACATGGGCTTGTGGTACGGAACTTTTAAAAATTAATTGGAAATTGTTTTAAGTTTGAATTTAAAATTTTAATTTTAACCATGAGTAAACTAGAATACAAAGCATAAAGCTTAAATACAATAAAAAGAAATAGCTATTCAATGCAATATGTAAAACAATAAATTAACAGGAAAAAAAAAAATCCAAATAAATAATTATTATATACAATATGTAAAACAAGAAACTAACCAAAAATTGAACTCATGACCTATATAAATAAACTGTGTATCTAAGTAACTTGTACTATTTTTCTAAGTTAACTTACAAAAAATTCCTAAGAATTTTTCCCTCTCTAATTATATCTTGTTAGGCATATCTTTAGGTAACCCACCCTTTGAGCATCAATTTGATCCGCTTAAATAACTAAATTGTTTTAAAAGAATAAATAAGAAAGTAAACAACATAATAACATATTTTAGTAAAAAAATGAGAATGCAATAATGATAGTCACATTAGAAACGATCAAGGCGTAACAAATTACATATTACTGGAGACAAGTTGAAACAAAAAAAAAAAATGTTGAGACAACAACTGTGATGCTGGAAACAAAACAAACAAATAATTAGAAATAGAAATTATCTGGAAAGAGATCAAAGCTGATGAAATTATAAAACCATGAGAAAATTACAAGAGATTAAATAAGAAAAGAAGGAATACAAAATTACGTCCGCTGCCCAAATATACCTCCTAGTCCGAGGGGGTACACATGAACTTGAGGGAATAAGAGGAGCAGAAGAAGTTTCTGGAGATTTTGTTAAATTTTTTTATGGATTTATTGTTAGTTTTATTTTTATTAATTTTAATTAAAATATTTAAAAATATAAATAATCTATTTTCAACTTATTGAATCACAACGTCATCACATTTTTTTTTTTTTATATTTTTCGTCTGTCGAGTTAGTCCACACCAACATATAGCAAACTAATTCCTACTCTTATTTATTTTCATGCAGGAATATTATATTTTTTTGACCATGAATCTCTTTGTACACAGTGCATATTTTCTATAAAGGAAAACATAGATGCATCATGCTTCATTTTTCTTTTATTACATATCATGTTTTATCGATATTGGCCGGCACAAATGCATTCCTTAGCATGAGGTAAATATTGAGTGTTTAAGATAAGCATTGATAAAAAAAAAAAAAAAAAAAAAATTTAGCCATTCTTAAAAGTATATGCCATGAGATCTATTTCTCATACCTTCGTGACTTGTTTTATTTCAGCCTTAAGTGTATTTTCTCGCAGGAGCCGGTACAAGTTCGGCTGAATTTGGCCAAAAATGGCCGAAAACAGCTAACCCAAGGCAGATCGCCCCCACCATGTCGAAATTTTGAAATTGGCCGAGTAGGCCCTGGGTCTAATTTTTGCATTTATTTAGGACACTTGTAGGTACCGTAAGCGCGTTTCAGTTCCCGAAAAAAAAATTCAGGGAACCCAAGGACCGCTCGTAGGCGCAGTAACCATCTAGTTTTCAGCGTCGAATCAAGTAAGGACCTCTCACCCTATTTTCTATCATATATGTGAAATTTGAATAAATAATAATACGTTCTTTTGTACAAATTAGATA
>NW_019014545.1:371535-384165 GCF_000150535.2 Carica papaya
ATGTGCTATGTTGCAGACTGTTTATGAAATCATGATATTTATAATGTTATTGTTTCCATAGGTTGTTTTTATAAATCTCACTACGGTGAGTGGACAGTAAATGGTCTTATTATTGATAAACGAATTTGTTTAAAATTTGTGCTCCATTGGTTGTTTTTAGTTTTCTACCAGCCTTTACTTCTGTGACGGCGATATATTGTGATGTCCTTACTGGGCTAGTGTACCTCACTCCTTATTTAACCATTTCAGATCAGGATGACTCGGTTCCCGAGTCCGATCCGCAAGAAGGCTACGAGTAGACCCTAGATACTTTATAGTTTCCTTTATTTTTTCCATTTTTCGTATTTCTTTCAGAAAATTTGTTACGTGGTGTTTGTTAGTACTTTTGAGTTATCGTGTAAGGGACATTAACCTTAACTTTTATTTCGCTTCCGCACTTAAATTATTATATGCATTTCTTTTTAAATTTCTGGGGTCGTTACAATACCTTCATAACTTGTTTTATTTCTTTTTTTTTAAAAAATTATTATTTTTTATTAGATCAGAGTTTATCTTTGGTGATTCATCTTAACTGAAATGATTAGGAACAACTTACTTTATTTTTTTAACATATTTTCGTGAATATGTTACGGTCCCAGTTAGAACCAAGAGGAATTGAAGAGTAAGTTTCTATTTTGGCTATAAGAACCTATGATTTCTACAAATTGAAACATGTTTTATTCACGAATTGCGAAGGCTTTAAATAGAAAATTTTACAGCAATTGTTCCTACTATTCAGGAAGCTCAACGACTAGTGGCATGAAAATAGCTATTTTAAAGATAAAATAATTCAAAAGAAAGGATAACAAGAAGATAAAATGGTCCTAGTCTTCCAAGAGTGCAGCAAACTTTTATTTCCCACCTTTTCTATGCTGCCAACTTAGAGATACTTGGGGTTTTTAGTTGGGATTCAGGCTTATCTTCTTGCTGTAACATTGCCCCTCTCTTTTGCAAGAATCTTGTTCTTAAGGTTTAAGTTAGCAAACTTTGCACGGATTTCTTGTTTGTTTTCCCAGGTAGCTTCCTTCATTGGCAGGTGTTTCCACTTGATAAGACTTTCTTCCACTATTTTAAACCCTCGTTTGATCCATCTCGTTTATAAAATGGCTTCTGGTTACAGTAACAGATCCCCGTCTTCAGTAGTGTCAGGGAGGTCTTCGATTGTTGATACCTCGGTCCCCACCTTCTTCTTAACATAGATACGTGAAACACAGGATGTATACAGGAGCGTTCTAGTAGTTATAATTTGTACGCCATTGGACCGATACATTTGAGGATTTGGTATGGCCCGTAGAAGCCGCATGTGAGCTTTTGGAAGGCTCTCTTAAAAGTGGTCTGCTATCTATATGATTATACTTTTAGAAAAACCCAATCTCTTTCTTGAAATTCAGCATTGCGCCATTTAGCATTGATGGTTTGGTGCATGTGGCGGTTGGCTGTTTGTAAATTATTTTTGAGTTATTGAAGAAGGATATCCTTAGAACATAGTTGTTGATCCACCTCGTTGACAAGAGTGGTGTCATCCTGATAACACGGGATGGGCAGTGGTGGCCTGCCATAGAGAGCTTGAAAGAGTGACATCTTGATTGCAGCATAATAAGTGGTATTATACCATAATTTTGCCCAAGGAAGAAAAAAGCTCCATTTGCAGGGCTATTGGTGGCCTAAGCACAGGAGGTATTGCTCAAGACTGCGGTTAACAATTTTCGGTTGGCCATCGGTTTGCAGATGATAGGAGGAGCTCATTTGGAGTTGAGTACCTGACATCTTAAAAAATTCTTGCCAAAAACGGCTGGTAAAAACTAGATCTCGATCACTAACTATGGATATAGGCATTCTATGTAATTTGACTATATTTTCCACAAATATTTCTGCTACTGTCTTGGCAATATAGGGGATGTACAAGGGTGATGAAGTGGGCTGATTTGTTGAGCCGATTGACCATAACAAAAATGGTATTTTTCCCATTGGAGGATGGTAAGCCTTTGATGAAATCCATTGATATGTCGTTCTAGACTTGGCATGGGATGGGCAATGGCTATAGGAGGCCAGTTGGGGAGAGTGTATCAACTTTGACTCGTTGACAAATGTCACAGACAGCCACGTATTCTTTAACTTCTCGATACATGGCTAGCCAATAAAATTATTATGTTAATCGCTTATAAGTTCGGTGGATACCAGAATGGCTACTGGCAAGGGAATAATGGAAGTCTTGTAGTAGTTGTTAGATAATATCAGACTTGGGAGGCACACAAATGTGATGCTTAAAATAAATCAAGCCATTCCTCCATGAAAAGGAACTTCCAGTCTACTTGGCAGCTTGTTTGTGTAAGGATCTCATATATGGATGATGGACGACATCTTCTTTAATAGTGTCCCACAGGTTATTTTTTGGGAGGGAGATAACATGCAAGGTTGGGTCGTCCCCTCGAGAAGATAATGTATTGGCTATGGAATTTTCCTTTCTTGGTTTATACACAATCTCATATTTATAACCAAATAACTTAGAAAGCCACTTCTACTATTCAAGAGTTGTGATACGTTGATTTAATAAGTGTTTCAAGCTTTTCTGATCGATGTGCACAAAGAACTTTCGACCCATTAAATACGGACTCTAGAGTTTGACTGCCATGACAATGGCGAACATTTCCTTGGCATAAGTGGACCATGCTTGTTTGGCAACCCCAAGTGCCCGACTCATGTATGCAATGGAATGCCCGTGTTGAGTGAGAACGACCCCTATACCATCGCCGGAAGCATCTGTCTCTAGACAAAAAGGTTCTTCAAAATTAGGTAGTGCTAAAGTGGGCATTGTTGTCAAGGCTTGCTTAACATTTCTGGATGTTTCTTCTACTTCTTCGGACCAACCAAAATGCCCTTTTTTTAGTAAATTTATGAGGGGTCTAACAAGAATGTCATAGTCTCGAACAAACTTTCGATAATTATATGTCAGACCCAAAAATCCCCTTAATTCTGTGAGGTTGTTGGGTCAGGCTCAATCGATCATCATCTGTATCTTATTCTGGTCCACTTTAACTCTATCGGGTGTAACTATGTGGCCCAAATACTCAAGTTCATGTTGCCCAAAAGCACACTTTTTGAACTTAATAAAGAAGCGATGTCGCTGAAGGATCTCAAAAACCTGCCTCACATGATCAAGATGTAGATCCCAATTGTGACTATATGAGAATGTTATAAAAAAACCAGAATAAACTTACAGAGATACTGTAGAAAAATGTTGTTCATAACTGCTTGGAAAGTGGAGGGAGTATTACAGAGGCCAAATGGCATGATAAAATACTCGTAGTGGACATTATGTGTGCGGAATGCCATTTTATGAACAACTGGAGGGTGTATCCGTACCTGGTGGTATCCGGCAATGAGATCAAGCTTCGTGAAGAAAGTGGCATTGTGGAGTTCGTCCAACATATCATCAACTATCAGTATGGGAAATCGATCCTTGATGGTGACTGAATTAAGAGTCTGATAATCTGTGCAAAACCTCTAGGTTCCATCTTTATTTCTCACTAATTATACGAGTGAGGAAAAGGGGTAGTGCTGGTCTTGATCAATCCTGAATCCAACATTTCATGAATTCATTTTTTAATTTTTATTTTTTAAAAGTAGGCGTACCCGTATGGCCAAACATTGATCAGCTCGACTCCTTCCTCTAAGTTGCTGTGGTGGTCAATCTCACAGGTAGGTAGCAGCTGATTGGGTTGATGGAACAGATCCTGAAATTAGACCAAAAGGACCTGCATCTCTGGATGAATGTTAGTTGCGGGTGTTTCGGATTTTTCCAATACACATACTGCAAGCAAGGAGGATTTTCGATGATTTCTCTGAGTACTTCCTCTATTGAGGCGATCTGAATACGTAAGGTATCAATGTCGCACAATTGCCGCAGCTAGCCACCCCGTTGGAACTCCATAGTCATCCGTCCCCAATCACAAACCACAGCTCCTAACTATTCCAACCAGTGCACTCTAAAGATCAAATCCAGACCTGTTAATGGCAAAACATAGAGTGTAAATTGGAAGAGAATACCTTAGAGGTGAACCGAACTCCTTCAAACCATCTTTGGTATTTCGTCGGGCTGTCATTTATAACTTTGACACATAAGGATTGGGTAGGGATCACCGGTAGCTTCAGCATGCTTGCAAACCACTCACTGATAAAATTACGAGTTGAGCCACTATCCACGAGGACTATGATGCAGTGGTTGCAGATGGTTGCGTTGATGCGTATGGTTTTAGTTGTCGACCATCCAATGAGTGCGTGAAGGGAAATTTTTGGTTCCTCCATCTCTTCTCCTTTTTCGGCCCCATTTAATAGTAGAACTTGAGCCCAGCGGCATCGGTGGCCTGCGGTGAATGTTTCATCGTAGTTGAAGTAGAGTCCCTACATCTGCCACAACTACATTTCCTCTTACGAGAGGCACTTTGGTTGAGAGTCCGCAGCTAGGGTTGGGGGTGGGGCGATTGGATAGCGTCTGGCCCGAATGAACCTCTTCTGACTGCCCAATTGCTCCTCCCTCATGAGGGTTTGGCTCGCAGCCTCTTTGAGTGTCTTGGGCCGGAACATCCTTATGCCTTCCGCGATCTCAAGCTTAAGCTCGCCAATAAATGTGCCCACCAAGGCCTTTTGGGTCCAACCCCAAACCTTGTTCCCTAATCTTTCAAACTCCTTCTGATATTCTCTTAAGGGCTCTATTTGCTTCACTCTGGACAAAGCCTCATCGAAGTCTTCACAATTAGTGGGCCCAAAATGAGCCCATATTTCTTCTTCAAAACCTATCCATGTCACCATCCTCTTCTCCTTTATGTAAGCCCGACGAAGCCATTGCCACCACTGCTTGGCTTCGCCCTCTAGGTGGAAGGAAGCGAGTTGCACCTTTTATTCATCGGGAATGCCTTGATAGTCGAAGAATTGTTCGACGCGGCTGAGCCATTCGGTCATATCATCACTTAAAAAGATAGAGAATTCTAACTTCGCAAATTTAAAGAAGAAAGGTTGGCGGCCCCTGTCATTCCTTTTAGTTCCCTCATCGTGGGTGGGTCGCAGTATGCCGATTCGACTCGGAGTGTTATTGTTTAACCCCTCGCAGTTCGTTAATAGAGTATCTGTTAACCGTTTAAGAGTATCCTCTATTTGATGAAGTTTGTTAGCGAACCCTCGCTCCATTCAACTGAAGCTGTCTTGGAGTCCTCCTACACTAGCTTCTAAGTTTATAACCCTTTCATGATTAGACATGGCTCCGATACCAAATGTTACAATCCTAGCTAGAACCAAAAAGAATTGAAGAGTAAGTTTATCTTTTTGGCTAGAAGGACCTATGATTTCTACAAATGGATACCTATTTTATTCATGAACTGTGATGGCTTTAAACAGAAAATTTTACAGCAGTTGTTCCTGCTATTCAAAAAGCTCAACGACCAGTGGCATGAAAATAGTTATTCTAAAGATAAAATATTTCAAAAGAAAGAATAACAAAAAGATCAAATGGTCTTAGTCTTCTGGGACTGCAGCATACTTTTATTTCCCACCTTTTCCATGTTGCCAACTTAGAGATACTTGGGGTTTTTAGTTGGGATTCGGGTTGATCTTCTTGTTGTGACAGAATATCTCAACATTGCTAGTCTGATAGTCATGTAAGTTCTATATTATTAAAGTTAATTTATATTAATATGTAAGGTCCTGATCTAATAGTGTCTATTGAAAAATGTATGTATTTTTTTTTTATTTATTGATGATTTTTTTATAATTAGGTCTTCACAATAAAAGTATAAAAAAATTACCTAAAATTTGTAGCATCTAACATAAACTATATATTGATTTTTCTGGTTTGGACTTTTTAATGAGTGATTTATGATTCTTTAAAAGATTACATGTTAAAGTTGAAAATCTACTTTTATAATTTAATTAACAATTAGGTTCTTAATGCAACCAATTATCACATATAGAGATTGTGATTTCAAAAGGCAAAATAATCAAAATCTAAATACACCATTAGCTTCAACCTAAATAATAACAATAATAATAATAACAATAATTTTGGGGGGTAAAATAGAAATTATATATATATACTAAAATACTTTCAAAGTCCCTATATAATGTGAACTTTTTTAAATAAACTTATGCGTTAAGTTTGTATCCAACTAAACTTGTTGTTTCAAATTTTTCTAAATCGATTATCCCCTATTATTGGAGTTAAACAATTTTTTTTTCATGCTTAGTGAATACCGATATAGTCACACAACATAATTTTTTTACTTACTAGATAAATGTATAGGTGCCACATATATGTAAGGTGGCATAAACATATAAAATGTGTTTAAAAAAATTAAAAAATAAGAATTAAATATTAAAAAATGTTAAATTTCTATTTTTGTTCTTTTTCCTAGTCCCTTTTTCTCTCTCTCTCTCTATATATATATAAATTTATATATGAAACCTAAAATATATTGGCGCTCATATCCTTAGTTCTTAGCATCTTCGTACAAACTGAAGATGAAAGAAAAAATTATCACTTTATAAGACCTCAAACCTATAGTCTCAACTCCTAGGCCAGAAGTTGTGGACCCAATAATAAATCATAACCATAACTATTATGATAAGTGCAAATATCCCTTAAGAAAAGATGAAATGACCCCGAAAATATCCAAAAAAAATAAATTATAAATTAAGTGCGGAAGCGTAATAAATATTTAAGGTTTACATTCCCTACACAATAACTTAAAAAACCAAACGGGCTACGAAATTCAGTCTAAAAAATACAAGAAATAAAGAAATAAACGAAAAATAAAGAAAACTAGAATCTACTCGCAATCCTTTTGCGGTTCGGGCTTTAGAACTTGGTCTTCTTGATCTGAGATGGTTAAATAAGGAATGAACTATACGAGCCCAGTAAGGACACCACACTATATCACCAACATAGAAATAAAAGTTGGTAGAAAATTAAAAATCACTAATGGAGCACTAAATTTACCAAACTCATTTATTAATCATAAAACCATTTACCGTCCACTTACTGTAGTGAAATTTATAAAAACAACCTATACAGACAATAATATTATACAAATCATGATTTCACGTATAATCAGTAACATAGCACATATTATAATTCTATATCCATCATCAATAAATCAAACAATAACTATCACTTTTTTTACTAGTCTGCTGGTATCCATGGGATTCATAAGGATGTTCTCGCTACACGTGAACCCTTTCCTTTAACATTCTCTATTACGAGTCGTCCCCATACCCCCTTCGGTATGAGTGCTAAATCATAAAACCTTAATATCCCGTCTGGTACGAGGGTGAAGCGAGCCTTCTCCATACCTCATCTAGTATGTGCGCCAAGTTATCAAGTCTCGATATGTAATAACTGGAAAAAAAAGAAAAAAAAAAGAAAAAGAGAAAAAAAGAGGGAAAGGAAAGAAAAAAAAAAGAGAAAACAGAGAAGGAAGAGAAGGGGAGGAAAAAGGAAAAAAGAAAAGAGAAAGCAGAGAAGAGATAGAGCGGGGGAGGGAAAAGAAGGTTCGAGAAAGAGAGAGAGAGAGGAGTCGAAGCGGAGAGGAACGAAAAGGGAGAGAACAGGGAGGAAAAAGAAAAAAAAAGAGAAAGCAGAGAAGAGAGATAGCAGGGAGGGAAAAGAAGGTTCGAGAAAGAGAGAGAGAGAAGCCGAAGCAGAGAAGAATGAGAAAGGAGAGAGAAGAAGAAAGAGGAGGATGACGGTGCGATCAGCGAGAGGAACGAAGATGGAAATAGGAGGTACGGTAATTTTAAGTTTCCTTTTAGTGGATGTGGATTTGAAAACTTGTCGTAGGTGAAGGAGTTGGTATGAGGAGTGTGAGTGGAGGTGTGCGGAGGAGACCGCGGAAGGAGGAAAAAGAAGAAGTGTGGCGTGGAAGAGAGGCCTGTGAGGGAGAGGTGAGGTCGTGTGTGAGCGGGGGCACATGGGGGAAATTAGGCCGCGGGAAGAGAGGAAGGAAGGAGTGCGATGTGTGTGAGTGTGGTCTGTGAGGGAGAGGAGATGTGGTGTGTGAGCGGGGGTGTATGGAGGAGGCTGGGTCGCGAGTGGAGAGAAACGAAGGAGTATGGTGTGTGTGAGTGCGATTAGTGAGGGAGAGGAGATGTTGTGCATGAACGGGGGTATATGGAGGAGGCTAGGCTGTTGGAGGAAGGAAGGGAAGGAGTGCGGTGTGTGTGAGTGCAGGCTGTGAGGGAGAGAAGTTGGTGAGTGTGAATGGAAGCGTATGGAGGGGTGGCCGTGGGAAGAGAGAAAGGGAGATGTGTGGTGTGTGAGTGAGGTTCATAAGAGGGAGGGGATGTTGTATGAGCACGAATGGAGGTTTGCGGAGGGGACCATGGGAGGAGAGAGAGGTGATTTCTGGATTTGAGAGTGGAGTATCTAGAGTAGGCTGTGGAGGGGGAGAGAAGAAGAGATTTGGCGAGTGAGGTGGATATGGGTAAGGGAGGTAGTAGTGTGTGTAGATGTAGAAGATTTAGGAAGAGAAAAGGGAGGCCGTAGACTGGGGGAATGAAGTGTCAGAATAGAGGTGTTGGGGTTCTCTGTGTAGGGAGAGAGGATGAGTGGTGTAGCTGTGTGGTGTGAGAGTATAAGCTATATGTAGGTTGGTATAGCTACTGTAAATGTGATAGTTGGCAAGGGAACGTTACAGGTGTGAGTGTGTGAAGTGTTAGTGCGTGTCTTATGCACGGACAGGATGATATTGTGTTGAGTTGGTAGCATTAGGGGACGCCGATATTGGTTGTCGCTACCTAGAAAAAGTAAGTTGATCGCCGATAGTGGTGATAGTTGGAGGACTTCGACGGGAAGGGGTTTGGTCGCCGATATTAGTGACAGGAAAGAATAGTATTTGGGTGTGTGTATGGCCTATTAGGGGTCGAGGGATAAGCGGTTTGTTGGTGGTCGCCGATACTGGTGATGGGTGGGAATGGTATATGTGTGTGTGTGTGTGGCCTATTAGGGGTCGAGAGATAGGCGGTTTATTGGTAGTCGTCGATACTGGTGACAGGTGGAAATGGTATCTGTGTGTATGTGTGGCCTATTAGGGGTCGAGAGTTAGGCGGTTTATTGGTGAGCGCTGATACTGGTGACAGGAAAGAATGGTATTTGGGTGTATGCATGGCCTATTAGGGGTCAAGGGATAGACGGTTTGTTGGTGATCACTGATACTAGTGACGGGTAGGAATGGTATCTGTGTGTGTGTGTGTGGCCTATTAGGGGTCGAGAGATAGGCAGTTTATTGGTGGTCCCTGATACTGGTGACGGGTGGGAATGGTATCTGTGTGTGTGTGGCCTATTAGGGGTTGAGAGGTAGGTGTGTTTATTGGTGAGCGCTGATACTGGTGACGGGTGAGAATTGTATCTGGGTGTGTGTGTGGTCCTATTAAGGGTCGAGATATATGCGGTATTATTGAGATTGCTGATAATGGAGACGACTGATTGTATTTGTATGGTTTGGGGACGTCGAGGGGCAGTCACAATTAACATGCATTATCTTTTAAATTACCGAAGGTAGGTATTAGGTTAAGTAGGTGGAGTACATTTAGGACCTCTGAGTTTTTTATTGTTGTGTATGATGCCTGTAACTTAATTTTTACTGTACCGAGTTGTATATACTCATTCCGTATCATTTACAGATGGAGTAGGGATGGAGTCGGGATTGGAGTTGCTGATTTCCGAGCCTAGCAAATAGAGGAACCGGGCAATAATATTTTTGTCATTTGGCATGATTGAGTGTGTAATAACTAGTAGTAGTGTAGATAGTGGGTCTGCTGGGAGTTTGTGAAATTATCCTTCACTGTGATATTTCATGTAGGGTTGCAGGTTTATTGTGATTTTGAGTAATAGATTCGCGGTAAAGTTTCTATGTTTGTGGTGGATTTGGAATGACGTTTTCGTGTGTAGGCGCGGAATTGTCTTAGATTACGCCCTTTAAAAAAAAACGGGGCGTTACACAATACCCCATCCGGCATGAGACAACATTCACGGTAGGGTACCCCTATCTACCTAGTCCGTCCACCATCTCTCAGGATTTCTAATAAGGCTATCGTTTCATTTATTCACTTAATCACACAATTTTACCGTTAAACCTTCATTTTTTTCCAGTTCGGCCATAAACACATAGAATAAACCATATATGCATTCAAAGCCATAAAATAAATTAATAAGATACCATCATGCATATAAACTGTAAAAATAATCAACAAACAACAGTAGATAATTTCTTATTATGCCTCCATTATCAATCCGTAATTAATTATGCATATTTTCTAAATTCACAAAAAATATCGTATTATTATTTATTTAAACTTCAATTCTATGATAAGGGATAGGGTGAGGGATCCTTACTCAATTTGATATCCGAAAAGCTAAGCTGTTCGACTGCGCCTATGAGAGATTCCCAGGTTCCCTGAATTTTTCTTCGAGAATTAAAACGCGCTAATAGTACCTACAAATGTCCCAAACAAACCCAAAATCAATCCCAGGGCCCACTTGGCCAATTTTAAAATTCTGGCACGATGGCTCTGCCGTGCTCCGGCAACAGCGCACGCACCCACTATGGCGGTCCATCTCGGGTTGGCTATTTCGACCATTTTTTGCCGAATTCGGCCAATTCTACATCGATCCCTGTGAGAAAATACGTTAAAGGATCTCAATTGGTCGAAAAAACACAAAAAATGAAACTCACCGACGACGGGGCTCTCCGATGCAGCAGCTCCTCCGACTCACGTTGTGGTTGGGTGTTTTGCTCCAATCAACCTGTAGAGAATGAAACAGTGATCACAATGGTAAAAAAATTACGCATAACGGGAATCGGGAAGGGCCTCATTGGAAGCGTTTTATGGAATTTCCCGCGATGCCGCCACTGGGCTTTGCCTACGTTTTTTGGCCAATCGACCGATTCTTTTACTTCAATTTGACCATGAATGTGTTTAAAATTGAATTCCGAGCAAAAAAAATTTTTTAACCTTTTTTGGCAGTTAGAAAGGGCCCCAATGCGGTGATGGGTGGCGGTGCTCTCCTTCCCAACGACCGGGTCTTCTTTTCCGACGAAGGAGTCTGGCAGCTAAAGTTAGGATTTGGTGTGGATAGGAGTTATTTATATACGTCTGTTTTTGATCTGGACCATCAATCGCGTTAGATCTAAACCATCCGATCGCGATTAAATAGGGAGTGAATCTGGGTTGTTCATCACGATCCAATCTAGACCGTTCATAGCGATCTAATCTAGGCGATCTGATCGCGTTCAAATCTGACCGTCCGATCGCGTTTGGGGAGGGAACGCATTTGAGCCGTTCGTGCGCATGGGAACAGATACGGGTCGTTCGATCGCAGGCACACGGATCGCCCCCGTGGCACTGTGTCAGCGTCCGCTGCCATGCGATGCGTCCTGATTCATCGGAGCTACTGACAGGGTGTTCCATGTGGCAGAACTTTCTTAAATTACAGTTTGACTCCTGATTTTCGATTTTTATTTCAAAAATACTCCTATAATCCAAATTTTTATCCTTTTTCCCAAAATTATTTTCAATTTCATCCTCCTTAATTTTCACTTCATTTTTACTCTAAATTAAATTTAAAAAAAAATAAAAAATTATACTTATTAATTTTAAATTACATTACAATTTTATTTTGGGGTGTTACAAAAGATGCCTAGAATGGAGCAATTTATGAACTTCCTCCCTTTTTTTAGACCGATCCATTATGTTTAACAATTTTGATTCTCCACAACACGATAAGATATTCTTTTCCCAAAAAATATCATTAACCCTCATGTACCTCTTGTTTAAATTATCGAATTTATCTTTACACTACTATGGCAACATATAAAAACCTTTTCTCCATCATAGCTCTCAACACAGGTTTCAATTTTCCTTTCTCCTAGTTTTTTTGTCTTATCATTCACTTTATATGGGAGTTATGGACCTTAATTTCTTCATCATAGATGAGTAACTAAATGACAGTGACTTTATGATCTTCTAGAATGTTTTTCAATTTATAATTCTTCTTGAGATTTTTCGGATCTTACAAGAGTTTAAATAATTTATATTAACTTGGGTTAAGTATTGTTATTATCAAAAATCAATGAATAATTTAACAATATTTTGTTTTCATTTCTTTTCTATTTTATTAATTATTTGATATATAAACGTTAGTCATAATTTACATAATTCACGACAAAAAAAATGCAGGTAATAAAAAATGTTGAAGACATATATGGAGATAGAAAAAAAAAAGTGCAATAGTCTTAGCAACATAAATGACTTATTGCGAAATCTAACATCACTAATTATTACCGATGAATTAAAAAAACGGAAATGAGTTTTGGCTTGGAAGAAAGGGTGATGCAAGTGACAGAATAATTTATGACCAAGTAACTTGTCACAAAGTGAAGGATAAGGTTTGGACAAACTCACTTACAACAATACTCGTAGCCACATTGAGATAGTTGTTCCATCATTATTGAGATTGTTGCTATTCATGTAAAAATATGAATGACCTTAGTGACAATCTTTATGATATATAGAATATGAAATGTCAGTTGACACTATTGTATG
>NW_019014545.1:384801-402737 GCF_000150535.2 Carica papaya
ATAATAAATGATATTTTCTTAATTTATAAAAAGAACTTTTTTTTCCTATTCAGTATTAGTTTATTAAACTTTAAAGGTCACTCTGAGTTTCTTCGATGATTATAATAGGAGTCCTTGCATCCTATACATGATGAGATTTTCCACATATTTTATCTTCCTCAAAAGTGAGGCATTCATATTCACCAATAAACTATTATGCGTGACATCCATATTGGGTTTTAACGCAAGTTAACTCTAATACACAACTCCTAAAGTTTTATGTTCAAACAATCTTTTTTTTTTTTTTGTTGTTTTTAGTGATACAAATTTGCTAAGATGAAAATTGTTTTGCCCATCCAAATTTCAACTTTTTATGCTTCATCCCAAGTTTACTCAGTGACAATATTATATATTTTTGCATTTAGTTTTCTGACAAAAATATGCATACAGTGCATCAATTTTGAAGCAAATTTCATATGAATATCGGTGAAAATATTCTACACTACTAAATCTCAAAAATGGATCGACCTTTAAACTGTAGATCTTAGGTCTTATATTCAAGCAATATTTCATTTATGCCCCATACATGCCAAAGTAAAATGCATGCAACATCTAATAGAATCTAAGGTTTTCCTAAGGGATGCTTGTATTTTTATAAAAGGAGCAATCAATAGTATAGTATCAAGCACGAGCATTGGTGTCTAGGTGACATATGTTTCCTATCCATCCCAAAGAAGGGCATTCCACATAAAGGTTGGTAGAGATTTATCCCACTTTAATTCTATATTTAAGTCATATGGTCCTAAAAGGGTAAGATGTAACGACCTCAGAAATACTCAAAAAAAAATAAATAATAACTTAAGTGCAGAAGCGAAATAAAATAGTTAAAGTTTACATTCTTTACACAATAACTTAAAAGTACTAAACAACATTACAGAATTCACCCTTTTGAAAGAAACACAAGAAATAAGAAAATAAATGAAAAAGAGAAAATATCTAGCATCTACTCGTAATTTTCTTGCAAATCGGGCTCTAGAACTTGGTCTTCTTGATCTAAAATAGTTAAATAAGGAATGAGTTACACTAACCCAGTAAAGATATCACAGTATATCACCGACATAGAAATAAAGGTGGGTATAAAAACAAAAATAACTAATAAAGCACTAAATTTAGCAAATCTATTTGTCAATTATAAAAGCATTTACCGTTCACTTACCACCGTGGAATTTATAAAAATAACATATGCAGACAATTAATATCATACAGATCATAGTTTTATGTAAAATCAGCACATAGCACATATCACTAGTCCATATATATCATCAATAAATCAAACAATAACTATCACTTTTTCACCAGTCTACTAGTATCCATGGATATTCATAGGGATGTCCCCGCTACACGTGACCCTTTTCCTTTAACAATCTCAATTACGGGCCGTCCCCATACCCCGTACAGTATGAGCGCCAAATTACCAAGTCTACATACCCCATCCAGTATGAGACAACGTTCACATTAGGGTTCCCTATGTACCCGATCCGTCCACCATCTCCCAAGATATCTAGTAAGATTGTCGTTCCATCTGTTTATTTAACTACACAACTTTTCTATTTTTCTTTAGTCTCTATTTTTCAAATTAACCATGATTACATAAGCAAATAAACATGCATCCAGGAATACAATCATATCTCAATTTTCCAATCCAACAATAGTCATGTAAGGCTGTTATTCATGCATTCAAACTATAAAATTGATAAACTAGATACCATCATACTTTTAGACTGTAAAATAAATAAACATAAATTAACAGAGAATAATTTTCGGTTCGCACTCCATTAGCAACCCATAATTAATTATGTACATTCATTTAATTTGCACAAATACCATAGTATTATTTGTTTATACTTTAATTTTATGATAGGGAATAGGGTGAGGGATCCTTACTCGATTTGACGTCCGAAAAGCTAAGCTGTTTACTGCGCCTACGTCCCTAGGTTCTCTGAATTTTTTTTCGGGAATCGAAACGCACTAATAGTACCTACAAATGTTTCAAATAAACCCAAAATCAGTCCCACGGCCCATTTGACCAATTTTAGAATTCTGGCATGGCGGCTCTGCCGTGCTCCAGCGATGGTGCAGTCACCCGCAACAGTGATCTGCCTCGGGTTGACCAATTTTGCATCGATCCCTGTAAGAAAATACGTTAAAGGGCTTTAGTTGCTTGAAAAATTGAAACTCACGGGCGATGGGACTCTCTGGTGCGGCGACTCCTCTAGCTCACATTTCAGTTGGATGTTTTGCTTCTATCAACCTATAGAGAAGAAAACGATGATCACAACGGTGAAAAAATTATGCGAAACGGGAATCAGAAAGGACATCATTAGAGGTGTTTTGTGAAATTCCCTGCAGCGGCATCGCCGGGCTTCGCTGGCCAATTGATCGGTCTTTTTGCTCCGATTTGGTCATGGGTGAGCTTAAAATTGAAGTTCGTGCAAAAGAAAAAGTTTTTTTTCCTTTTTTGGCGGTCGGAAAGGATTTCGGTACGGTGATGGGTGGCGGCGGTCGGCTCCACGACGACTGGGTCGTCTTCTCCGACGGTGGGGTCTCACGGCTAGGGTTAGGGTTTGGTGCGAATTGGGGTTATTTATATCCATCTGCTTTTAATCTGGACCATTCATTGCATTTGATCTGAACTGTCCGATCACGATTAAATAGAGAGTGAATCTGAACCGTTCATCGTGATCCAATCTGGACCATCCATCGCGATTCACTCTGGACCGTCCGATCGCGTTTGAATCTAGTTGTTCGGTTGTGTCTGGGAATGAGTGCATCCAGGCAGTCCGTGCGCGCAGGAACAGATCTGGGTCGTTCGATCGTGGGCATGCGAATCGCCTGCGTGGCCTCCCGCGTTGCACCGCGTCAGTGTCTACTGCCACGCAGCTCGTCCTGATTCGCTAGGCTTGCCGACCGGGCGTCTGACGAGGCAAAACTTTCTAAAATTATATTTTGGCCCCTGTTTTTTTATTTTTCTTTAAAAAATACTCTCATAACTTAAATTTTCACCTTTTTTTTTTCCAAAATTATTTTTAATTAAATTCTCCATCAATTTTTACTTCATTTTTATCCCAAATAAAATAAAATAAATTAAATTAAACAAAAATTATATTTATTAATTATTTAATTAAAACAAATTTTTGTGGGTGTTACATAAGATCCTAACATAGTAGAAAACAAGCATAATAATTTAAAAAAAAAAAAAAAAAGATTTAAGTAAAAAATGAAAAGACAACAAAAATAAAGAAAAATTAGTGGAAAAAAAAGGTAAATAATTTACATATGTTATTTTCAATAAAAAATTGTCTACATCCTTAGTGGACCCGCCAAGCTATTACAATGAGGATATAGGCCACAAAAGTTCGCAAAAAGTAAAAAATTTAATGTTCAAATTCTTTTCAGGATTTTAAAAATTGAGAGAGTTGTACTTCATCCTATTTGAATAAGGACCAGACATTAAATCATTCATCGATCATTTTATTAAATTTTTTGATTATTCAAAATACTTTTTATGTGTATATCTAAGAACCTAACTATTGTGTGCACTTCATATCCATGCATAAAAAAAACTAGTAATAACAATATTTACAATCTGCATTGGAGATTGGGATTTTAAAATACATCATAAGTGAGAAGTAACTGGCGAAAGCAAAAGAAAATTAAAATTTAAAAAGTATTTCTGCCTTTTTTTTTTTTTTTTTTTTTTTTTCATGTTCTCCATGGTTTGATGAAGTCCCTAAAGAATTATTTCCTTTTCAAATTTACAATAATGGTAAATATATAACAATGTCAAAATCTTATGTTAACTTCATATTTATGCTATTGAAAGCCATTTATCTCTTAATTAAGATGATAATTTCATTAGTAACTTTGAAAATAACATTTTGTTCATAATTCAAATTCCAAAAAAAAAAAAAAAATACTAAAATTGTTCTAAATTTTAGTTAGTAATTTTAGTTAAACATTGCATAACTTTTTTTCTTTTTAGAAGTTGATTATACTCATTGAGATATTACTGATAGATACTGAATCTACCAAAAATAAATTTCTATTTTAAGCAATAACATAAAATTTTAATAGTGGTAGGGAACCGAAAATTGTTTTTCTCTTTTGTAACCAGTTTGGACAGAACTATAAATTAGGGAGTTTTTCTTCTCCAAGTCGAATAGCTGGAAAAAAAAAATTTAAAATAAATTCTTACTTAAGTAATTGAAATGAAAAGCACTTGGATGCAAATACAGATTAATCAAATATGCAAGTATTCCCAATAAGATGAAGTAGCTAATTTCTAATTATGTATTGATCATAGATATAGTAATTAGTTTTACTAAAGTGCAGCAAACCAGTTCTAGCTGTCGAAAATATTTTGACAACCAATCTTTTCTTATTCATAAACTAGCTAAGAAACGTTCTTTGTCTGATTCTTGTTGATTAAACAATCCTGGAAATGTCGGTAGAATTTAATTTGTCAATGGCCTTGAGAGCCAAAAGAATCTGATTCAGGTTACCGAATTCAACCACATGAACCAGCCAACCAGATTTCTTACTACTTTAGTTCGGACTAATTACTACTAGGTACCTGAACAACCCAAACAATTATATATTTGGGCTGCTTGGATAGCTGTATGCTACTGTGTTGTACACCTAATGTGCCCTGTTTAAATGGTTAACGAACAACAATAATATATATACAGAGAAATAAACAAATACTTGAACTTAAATAAAAGTAGAATTAAACTAATTCGATATCACAATACAGATTAGAGTTTGCTAAATCTGTAATTTACGAAAAGAAAAGTTATCAGTCTCTCATGGTGGATTTACTACAAAACAAAGTTCTTGAATACTGAAAAAAAGGAGAAAAAAAAAAAGAAAAATACAAAAAATTACAGGTCTGCAATGTGTTGTGTGAGGAAGAAGATGACCCCGATTTTTTGTCTTCAGTCTCCTTTTCGTAGCCTAAAAGTATTAGAGTTTACTTTTTTGCTTAGATCGGGATCCTTCCTAATGATTTTGGCATTATGCTTACTTTCCAAAATCATCTTTATTTTGATTTTTGGTTGTCGATCCAAGTTGTTGTGGGATTCCTTTTAAATCTCAAAAGCGTGTATTTTTCCAAATCAACTACTGCATGTGACTTAAGCCTTGGTCGAGGCTTGGTTGAGTGTAGTTTTGGCTTCCCTCTTACTGCCTTGGTGTTAGCCATGCCCAAGGATTGGCTGTGTTATCCCCTTATTGCTGGGATGTAAGCCTTGGTCGAGGCTTACTTAGACATATATAAGATTTGTGATCTTGTCGATGTAACACCCAAATTTTTTTTTATTATTATTAGAATTATTTTGATTTTATTTTATCTTAATAATTAATTCATTAATTAATAATTATATAGTTTTAACTTAATTTAATTTAATTAAATAGAGATAAAAATAATAATAATGATAAAAGGGGTAAAATTATTTTTTGAATTTAATTGAAAATGATTTTAGAAAAAAAGGGTGAAAATTTAGATTATAAGGGTTTTGTTGAAAAGAAAATCGAAAACCGAATGTCAAAACGTAATTTAAAAAAATTGCGCCACGTTAGCAGCCACGTCAGTAGCCCGGCCAACCAGGACACGCCGCGTAGCAGAAACACTGACGCGGGAAGGCCACGCGCAACGACTGAGTGAAGTCAATGAAAATTTAAGTTTTCTTTACCTAAAAAAATTCAACAAGTGTTACTAGAACTTTTTTTATCATGGGTCTGAAAAAATATATATCTAAAGTGAAAACAAGTGAGTTCGGTACATTAAATATGGTTTCAAACACTTTTCATTTGGCTTCACCTTCTATTTTTACAGGAAAAATTATCAATTATGATTTATGAAAATATAAGTATATCTACAATCTTTTAATTTGTAGGATGTAGTTGAAAATGATAGGATTGGTAAGATGTAGTTGAAAATGATGAGATTTGCAGAGAAGTACTCCAATAAATTTTGATGAAAAGTGCATCAAATAATTGAAGATTGATAAGAATTACATCAATAATCGGATGTTGGTAAGAAATGTATTAATAATTGATGAGAAGTATTTCAAAATATGAATATTAATAAGAAATATTGAAAAGAAGTAATCCCACAAAATAAATTTAGTAATCATAATTCTACATTAAGGGAGAGTATTGAAAATTAATATAAAAATTATAATTTATTTTATTTACTAATTTAAATTCAAATAGGATTTATATTTAATTAGATTTATAATATTTTTATTTTTAAATATCATGTTGTTATTAACAATTTATTTTTAAAAGATTTGATTAATATTTATCTTTTAAATTATAGTATATTATTTTTAGTAAATTTGAATTCGATGTAAGTCAATAAAGACACGTAAAATTATTAATTTTGAAGTGAGTGAAGTCAATAAAAATTTAAATTTTTTTCGCCTAAAAAATTTCAACAAGTTCATCATTCCTTTAGATGTTGATATTTATATATCTCTTGAAATTGGAGTATGTCTCGAAGCTTGGACTATAACTCCTCTTCTAGATATTGATTTTTTGCATTAGAACTTTATTGAATATAATTAAATTATTCGTAGATTTGTTTTAATTTCTATTTGTAATTTAAATAGTGTCTGTTTGACTATATGTTTAAGATAAGTTCTAATAATTTTAGGTTTTTGAGCTTTTAAAGTTAAGATTTAAGGTACCTTTTGAGTAACTAGTAAAAATATAGGGTTTGTAATCTAAGCATTTTCAAAATTGAATTGGTGTAACTTAGAAGGTGATATGAGAAAATGGTCATGTAATTTTTAACTTACGATAAAACTGTCATTAGATTAGAATTAATTAGAGCCTATCAAAATGAAATTAAGCATTTGCTATGCCTATTTTGTTTATTAAACCCAGTATACTGGCTTTTTCAAAATCCAAAATCGATTCGTGAGAAGGGTTTCTCCAAGTCTAGGAATTGGTATGTAGGTGTTCTACTAAATTATTCTATTCACAATGAATACATGTAAAAAGACCCACCCAAATTGCATTGGGCCCATAAACCCAAGCCTATAATATCCCCCTTTTTTACTGTCCTCCATTTCTGCCATTTACCTCTTTAAGCATCACCTAACCAGAGATTTCGACCATGGCGACCGCAATTCTTAAGCGATCAAACTCATCTACCCTGAGATCACTGGTGGACGTTATTCGAATCGGAGCATCATCAAGGGGCTACGCCAAGCTCGCAGTGGGGACTGACATAGTTTTGGCCGCACCCGATGTTTCTCTCCAGAAGGCCCGGAGCTGGGATGAGGGTGTCTCCTCTAAGTTCTCTACTACACCATTAAAAGACATATTCCAGGTTCTTATCTTTTAAAACAAAAACTATGTTTTATTTTATATTCTTTTCTATTATCTTTTTGTTGAATTTGTTTTACTGATATGTCAGGGCAAGAAAGTTGTCATCTTTGGACTCCCTGTAAGCTCATTTCTATGTTTCTTTTGTCATTTTTTTGAATAATTGTTTCAGATTAATGATTTTAAGTTTGAAGGAGAATCAAAAAAGAAATTATTTCTGTAGGGTGCATATACAGGGGTTTGTTCACAGCAGCATGTGCCTAGTTACAAGAACAACATTGATAAGTTCAAGGCTAAAGGGATAGACTCTGTGATTTGTGTGGCTGTTAACGATCCATATGTTCTGAATGGATGGGCAGAGAAGCTTCAAGCTAAAGATGCTGTAAGTTATTCCTTTAAGCCAAACAAGCTTTAATCTGTAATGGGCTCTTCTTTGTTATATTTTTTCCTTCTTTATTCTCAAGCTTCTCTTGTCAAGTAATTTGAAGTTATAGAATCCATTTCTAGCTTTTGGCTATTTCAGAGTAGTGCCCTCTTGGTTTATATTTATTGGCTTGTAGGCTAGACAAGAATCAAAAGTAACCAATTTTTAGCTTTTTGGTTATTTTGTTGCATGATTGAGGAGTACGCTAAATAGTTCTCTAGGTTTATGGTTCTTGTCTTTTAGGCTAGACAAGAACCAACTTTAGCTCATTCCTAGCTTTTTGGTTATTCTATTGTATGTTTGAGGAGTGCTGCGAACAGGTTTCTAGGTTTATGGTTCTTTGCTTTTAGGCTGGAGAAGAACCATATTAAGCTCATTTTTAGCTTTCTCCTTATCGCATGTTTGAGGCGTAATCCAAACAGGTTTGTATGTTTATCGTTCTTGGCTTTTAGTGTATACAAGAATCAATCTTAATCTGAATGTTTTGCCTTCTTTCTTTTTTCTTTTTCACCATTATCTCGGTTCATAAAGGCATTTTGGCTTCTTTGAAGAACTAAAGTTTCTTGTTAGAAAAAACCACTAAAGCTAGAATAATAATTGGATTTTGAATTAATCATGTCTCTGAAATTCGATCATTCAGCTGTATAGAGAGAGCAGAATAACATTTAGAATTCGTTTTGTTTTGTTATGTCTATTTAATTCCTATCTTCAGAATTCAATCACATTTGATAGGCAGAAAAGCATTGTAACTTTTCATGGTTTGACCTTATCTCATCTTGATTCTTTGGAATAGATTTTCAAGTCATGCTCTCTAGTTTTTACCTTTTAAAGTAGGAATGGAAATTAACCCTAAATTCTACAGTAAGGCTTGAGGACACTTCCATGAAAATACGGTATAATCCTAACAATTAAGGTTAGCTTAGTAAGCATGAGCATGTTCCATCATTTTCTATTCAGTCCTCACCTAATTCTTAATTTTTATCTTGTATTAGTCTTTACATGCATAATTACAACATAATATTTCCTGAGTTATTATTATTTAACTTGTATAGTGTTATAATTGAAAGATATGTGAATTTGAGAAGTGTAAACTAAGAAAGGTTTCCAATACGAAACAAAGCTTTAGTTTCTGGGTTATTTTTGTGGGGGAGTAGACTATTGCTTGTTAATTCTGACATTGGAACAGGTATCGACATTTCTAATCTATTTCTGGAACCAGTATCAGGGGATAAGGAACAACTTTTCATATGACTAAATATTATTTTTTTGAGAGGATGTTTACTTTCACAGTGATTATCAAGTTTGTGACTGGCCATTACTTGTCTGTTCTGGTTCTTTAGATTGAATTTTATGGAGACTTCGATGGAAGGTTCCACAAGAGCTTAGAGTTAGACAAGGATCTTTCTGCTGCATTGCTCGGCCCACGCTCTCACAGGTATTAAATTGATCCATACTTAGGAAATGGGTTTGAGCATTTGTTTATACTTTACTCTAGAAACAAACAAGATTTGGAGTTGTAACAGAAATCCCAGTTTGATAGCTGAATAAAACCTGGCTAAAACCAAAATGGTTATCCTTTATTTTCTGATACACGATGGTGTTATGTTTTTGTGCAGATGGTCAGCATATGTAGAGGATGGGAAGGTTAAGGTTGTTAACGTGGAGGACGTTCCATCTGACTTCAAGGTATCTGGGGCAGAGGTCATCTTAGGACAGATATAAATGGTGCTAACAGCTGAAGTTTCATTTTCCTTCCAAGGACTAGTTGAATGGGAGAATTTCTCCCTTGGTTACCTCTTTTTCCTAATACTATCTTGTAAAATAAGTTGGTTTCATCAACTTTCCAATTAACTTGAACTATATGGAGAAGTGAAGTTTTGAATTTGCTCAATGAGTGAAATTCTTCAACAAAATTATATATTGCTAATAAGAGCTACTCAGCAGTTACATAAGTCAGTATAAATCATAATATTTTGGTTCATATGGGATTCTTTAACAGTTCTGTATGCAACCAATGGATTTTAGAGCATCAATTATCTCTACTCTCTATTATATTGGAGAATCATTTTCTGGAATTCACACTCTGGGCAAAACTCATCAAACGTAACGAGATATGCTTCTCTGTATTTGCACGTGTTCTCTCTTCACTTTGTTTAATTTACCTTCTCTTTTCTCGTAGAACAATGGAAAATATTGAAGAAAAGTTTCCACGATAAAGACAACACAGTCAACCGGGCAAGAAAATGTTATGAGACCCATTCCACAAGCCGTAAATCCTCACTACAACCCCTCCAACAAGCTCCGTGTAAATTTTTCACGATGATCATATCCATGCATGCATGTATACGTAAATATATATTTATGATACTACTTGAAATTAAACCTATTTATTTGTTTTCTAAATTCAAAACCAACAACTGGGACCTCATTTGCAGGGCAAAGTAGCTCTAGTAACCGGCGGAGATTAAGGGATTGGAAGAGCTGTATGCTACTGCTTTGCTCAGGAAGGTGCAACTGTGGCTTTCACGTAGGTAAAGGAAAAGAGAGAAAGACAAAGATGATACACTCAATATGATAATGGGAGCAAAAACAAGCGATGCAAAAAACCCAATCGCCATAACCGCTGATGTTGGATTCGAGGAGAACTGCAGGTGAATGGTGGATCAAGCGGTGCAAGAATATGGCCGAATTGATATTGGTGAGCAATGCCGCAGAGCAGCACATGGCAGAAAGTGTTGAAGACATATCTGAACTGAGAGTCGAGAGGGCGTTAAGAACCAATATATTCTCTTGCTTCTTCATGTGCAGGTAAAACCCTGATTCTGCTTTTGAGTTGAATTTAAACTTCAAAACAGTTGCAAAAAACTAAACTCAAATAGTTAATTATGTTATGCTGCATAATTACTTTGTTCTAATCTCCTATTCTGAATTTCTTTTATGGGTGCAGGCATGCTTTGAAGCATATGAAAGAAGGGAGTAGCATCATCAACTCCACATCAGTTAATGCCTACACAGGCAGCCTGATGTTATTGGACTACAGCGCCACAAGGGGAGTCATTGTGGCTTTCACCAGGTCCCTTGCTCTCAATCAAGCATCTAAAGGAATTCGCATCAATGTGGTGTCTCCAGGACCAGTGTGGACTCCACTGCAACCAGCATTGCTCTTGGAGGAAATGATTTCAAGTTTTGGCTCGGAAACACCCATGGGTAGAGCAGCTCAGCCTTGGGAGATTGCACCTTATGTGTTTTTGGCATCGCCTGACTGCTCTTCCTACATCAGTGGCCAAGTTCTCCATCCCAACGGTTTAGTTTTACTTAGAATTCTCAGTAGTATAATTCGCCTAATTTTTCCTATACTAATTTTCCCACACTTTCTAATAGATTCTGCTCGTCACACCGCAGGTGGCATGGTGGTTAATGCTTGATCCTCACTATAATATATGCTAGTACCTGGCAGAGTCTACTAATCATGGCCATGGAGTGGATTGGGCAGAGAATATGAGATTATGCCTGAGAATGGATAAGAATTAATATGAATGTAATAGGACTCTTATGCATATAAGAAATTAAATATGAATCATGGTGATCTCCTGAATAAACTCACGTATGCCCCTATTTATGTATCTTCTGTATAAAATATCATATAAAATTCAGGGCTTACACTAGCATTACCGAATCCTTTGTATTTCTGTAGGATGAATGCAATTTTAGTAATTACTTGCAAGTTGGAACAGGGTTCGCCATATCAGACATGGTAGAATTCACCAAAATCTCCAATAAATCCCCACTAAATACCTACCCTGTGAGACAGGCATAACACCCTTGAAACTGAAGATGGCATAGAAACAAAAAATTAGACCAAATACAAGTTAATAATGGCGGGCAGTTAACCTTCAGTTAAGTTGTACTAGATTAAATAATAAGAAGACGAAAAGAGAAAAATGAATCCTCAAGACATCTTTGTTCATCCTTGTTTGTACTCATACCGAAATAAACTCATCATCCAACTAAAGTTTTCCACTTTCTGCAAGTATTTTTGCAAACAGGAAATGCAGGACGCAAACCAACAGGCAAGTTGGTTTTCACTTAACATCACTTGCATTATGTGCCCTCAGTTCCAGAAGTAAATCACATATTGCAGTTAAGCAGACTCAACACCATCCGTCATATCAATCATCCTGAAAAGAAACACCAAATAATGGTAACTCAGCATCTATATCTCCTTCCAGAAAATAATAAAAGCTTTGATGTCAAGCTTCAAACTCGTTCATGTAAGCTAAAATGCCCCTATCATGGGTTTTTCAGAAAGACTTATCTTTTTTCCTAAACTCACTAGATGGAAATATGGTTTCTAAAAAATTTTGGACACTAAAGCCATATACATGTTTCTTTGCCATGTTGGCGGCATTGGGAAACTTAATTATTTAGTAGAGTGAAATTTAAACCTGTGCATGAGAAATGCTAACTTGGCCTGGGGTATTGCTGGAGAATGGACGCGATTCAGAACTAAAACCAGGTGCACCTCCTCGACTGTCTTGGGAAATAACATTCTTTTCCACACTCTTTCCTTTAAATTGTATCTCGTCAGCAAAACCTGAAGAATTTACAGAGACTCCTGGTCGTCTTGCTGAAAGATCCAGGCGCTCAATCATTCGAGCAACACCAGCAATTCCAGCACCCATTTCACGCTGCACTCCTTTGCTCAGCTCTTTTAACTCCTTATTACATGCAAGTACCTTCTCCTTTAGACCATGGGTATTTCTTGATATAGATTCTTTGTATCTGTTGGCAAGCACCAGTCATGCCATAAGTTCTAGTTGAAACAAGTACTAAGAAGTTTCAAGGAAAGATGACAACTCATACCTTGCTGAAGCAGCAGACCATCTTGATTTTATGGACTCCGAGAAGGAGGGCATCACAGATGTGTATGATCCTCGTGGAGAATCAGGCTTTGGCTGCTTAAAGAGGCTCCTAAAAAACAATCAAACAAGAATAAGATAAAAAAAGATCAAGAAAACACAATACATGCTGCAAACAGGTGCATACAAGCTACCAACTCTATATATAATCTATGCAATATAATAACTGACCTCCAATCCACGATAGAGGATATGAAAATATGTCTATCAACTTTAATTCTAAAGTCATGAAGACTTATAAAATATGTTGAAAATGGTTCCTCAACTGTATGTGTGTGCATGTTGAAAATGCCAGTACTAGAATGGTTTTGCTTGCTCCATCCAGTTTTTTGAAATTATTTGTAGGCATTAAGTTTCAAATACTGAATCATTCTTTTATTCTTATCAAAAATACTGAAATTGCAAATACCAAAATAAATCGATTAGAAAATCAAATACAAATATATATAATTGGAATAGGCTTGCCATGAAAGTTGGCAGACTGAAGCCTTTGGATTTTCTATATCTGTACAAGTACCTGGGTTTGGCAGAAGTAATAGAAAACAAGTAATCAGAGGAGACTTGCGATGGTATGCCTGGAGTTAGTGAATTTTCCTCAGTTAGGCCATAACTTATGTTTTGATGTTGCTCTGTTGAAGATGCATACTCCTGCATATTTGCAGGAGAAGAGGACATTAGAACTTCGGAAGAACCAAGTCCTGAAGATCTCTGCCTTCCCCTTCTCTGAACAAATTGAGCTCTGCTTGCAGCAGCAGCAAGTTGTCGCATGATACGTTCATCAAAATCTGAGTCATCGGACAGAGAACCATCCTGAAAAAAATATCATTGAGACTCTTATTTACAGAAGATCAGCATTGCTAGCACAACTGTTTCAGCAAATAAAAAATTAAAGATAAACAGCCAGGTTTGAACCAACCAAATCACCTCTTCAACATTGAGATCATCATGGTAATGATAAACAGTTCTAGGCAGAGGCATGGATATTTCCCTGAACCTGGATTTTCTTTTATTCTCCATTGCAGCTAGCAGTTCTTGGCTACAAAATAATTATTTATAATTAAGAATAAGAACAACAAGACGCATGCTCATTACACACAACTCTGTTAGATCAACTGATAATCCTGATTCCTTGTATGATTCCAATTTTATCAGGTATATACGAGAGGAACACAACCATGATTCAGAACAATCAAAATCTTAGTGAATAGGGTGTCAAGAGGGAGAGAGGCAGAGAGAGATAGAGAGAGATAGAGATAGAGATAGAGAGAGAGATCTTATTAAGGTTGTATACCTGGCAGGGTCTTTCAGTGAAAGTAACTGCCAACATATTGGGCACTCTTTGCTTCTTTCACACCTAAACAAGAAACAAATCCAATCACGGTAAAGAATTAACATATAGAAAAAACAGAATTTCCAGCTGAAAGGGCAAAGGATTTAAATATACATAAAAGCTATGAATGAGATACCATTCAAGAATGCATTGAAGATGGTATTCATGCTTGCAACTGGTGACCTGAAACAACAGAATCCAAAAAGTTGATGCTCAGGACAGAATTAGACCAACCAAATATGGAGCTGTAAAATAATTAGAAATCATAAGAATTGAACCAAGACATAGGCAAGAAGAAAACTATCTAAACTATCTTTTCACACAAGCAGAAAAGTGAAAGTAATCGTAATCATCAGAAATCATTCTTAATACTAGTTTATATGCCAGAAAAATGCTCAGAAATCCAATTTGTTAGCCAAAATGTGCACACGTTGACAAAAAAATAAATTACAAATCAGCTTGCTATGAACTGACCTCTGAAAGCTAGTTTTGCTATTTTTAGCAAATTTATCGGTAGCAATTAGAGAGTTGAACTCTTAAAGTAAGAACTAAATAGACCATTTTTATAAGCTATCAACGAAGAAAAGGCAACGTATTGAACCTGAATTTGACTAAACAAACAGCGTGAGTAAAGAGAAAATCGACATTCGTTTTTTACAAGCCTATAAATGCAATCATCCAGCGAGAAAACAGTAGTGAAAGTTACTGAAGATCATAAGAACTCATCTCATAGCAAATCCTAATTAACTCCCACATTAGAAAATAAACATGAACAATTTCGGCAGTGACCTATATTATTTCCACCAGAAACAGGAGAGAAACAATCAAAGGCATTTCAATCAGCAAAAGTCAGTGAACGGTGCTCGCAGAAACACTAATCTAACAGCATATATTCTTCAGTTTAAAAAAACAAAGAACACGAATACAAAAAAGATTATGACTAGAAATGCATCTAGTTAGTCAGATTACCAAGACCATAAAAAATCAGGCAAAAGGACAAAATAAGAAGCCAAATTTAAGAGACAGTAGGAGTGAAGATCATACAGTTGCAGGGTCTTGAGTGGTGAAAGGCTCGAGACAGATACTGCAATCCTCATCGGATTCATCGCCAACAGCTCCAGAAGAAGAACCAACTGAATCGATCGGGTTCTCGGGCAAAGCGCAAGCAGAGGAATACTCGAAACTCGCCATTCTAAATCAAAAGAATAAGTAAGAACAACGATAGTCAATGAAGATAAAAGAGAAGAGAAAGCAAGGTACTTCTTCTGTGGGAAACGAAGAATGAAAAAGGTAAAGGATATGAAGCAGATGAAGAAAGGAACGCCTCAACTCTCAAGACTAGGAAAGTGGAGAGAGAGAGGGAGAGAGGGAATGGTCAAAGAAAAGAATTACGAAGGAAGAAGAAAAGGCTAAAATACAGAGAAAGAAATCCGATTCAGACGGTTTGATTTTGAGAGAATCAGATTATCAATATGATTTATTTACATATTCATCCACTAATTTGTCTTTATTCGAATAAATTACACTATTCTTATTTTCATTTTTATAATATGTAATTATATTACTTTTATCCCCGTATAATCACAAAAAGAAAATTAATTTATTTTAATATTAAAAATAGCTTATATTTGAACATTAAAGTTACTTTAATGATTAAAATATACCTAAAGAAAACAAAGGTTAAATAAAATAATATAATTCAACAATAGAAAGTAAGGTAGGGGATTAATGGATATCTCAGGCAAGTAAACTTGTGTTCTGAATTTTAAAATTATTATTAAAATATCTTTTAATTAAAATAACTTTTAGTAAAAAAAAAAAATTTGTTTTTATTAAAAAAATACATGAAAAAATTGTTGTCACTTAAAATAAAAAAACAAAATTTTTATATTTTAGTAAAAATAATTTTTTTTATATTTTAAACATAAATTTCGAGTAAATGTGAATATTATTTTATAGCAATACATTATAACTATTGTGTTAAACCTGTTAAAACATCTTCCTCATGCATGAGTAAACTTACTGTATAAGAGTGATTAAATTATAATTAGGACTGAAAATTCGAATTCAACTGGACCAAATATGGATTGACCAAATTATAGTGTGGAAAATTGACTAAAACTATATTCTATTCAATTTTTGGTCCATAGGTAAAGGATTAAAATTTTGGTCCAGTTCGGTCCCATTTAATCCCCAGATTGAAAAAATGAAATCTTAATTATTGATATTTAATAAATTATCTTTTATTTTATTAATTTGATGAATTATTAAAACTTATCAATTTATGTTGTTTGGATTTTTATTGGTCTTAAAGCTTATTTTTAATTAAACATGATAATTTATCTAATTTAGTTTGTATTGAACTAGATCAGGTTGGAGATCATCGTAACCCAACCTGATCTAAATTGAAATATGATTAATATGGTTTCTGTTCAAATATATTTCCTAATTCGGTCCCGCTCTTGTTAAGAACTATTAAGTACCCCCTTAAAATTGTAGATGAGGGTGTGAACAACATGCCATAATTAGTGATGTATTTCATGAAGATGATTGAAGTGGTTTTTCTTAAAGGATCTCAAGAATTGAAGCATTAAATAATGCAATTTCTTGCACAAATTTTGTTTACTATTTTTTTTTAATCAAAATGCATATATACAAATAAGAATTTTACTATGAACACAAGACTTTAAGTTTGCTAGACAAAGTTTTATGAACAAGTTGTACATCCAAAATGGAATCGACATCAATATAAAGAGTTCACGCCTATCTTGTCTCATCAACGCATTAAGACTTCTCTCGTTTAAAGTCTTCATTGACATATCTTAGGCTTATAATCAAGATAGTGTTATCTTGGTGATACTCGTATATAAAATCTAATCTAAATAGTTTTGCATTTTAGTTGAATATTGACACAAATCTATACAAACTTTAAGTAGTTAAAATGAGAAACATAACCAAAATTTTTTAAATATTACTTCTTTGCAGTATTATAGTCATATTCTAATCTTGGAACTTGTAGGTTATGCGATCATATTTTTTTCAAATTCTGATTCCGGTGAATCACATGTCCAAAGCAAGTCTTGACAACTTCGTATCAGAGCAGCTCGATTCTGACGAAACTCTTGCAAGCTTTATAACCACAATAAAAAAATAAGAGCAAAACTACGACGTCTGAACCACAGAAGATACAAAATTTAGAGGAAAATATATGTGAAAATTTTAAACTCCATATTTTTTTCAAATTTTGATTTTGGTGAATCTATGACGTCTGAATTGCAGAAGATACAAAATTTGGAGGAAAATATATGTGAAAATATTTAATTCCAAATTTTAATTTTGGTGAATCACATGTCCGAGAAAAGTCTTGACAACTTAGTATCAGAGCAGTTCGATTCTAATGAAACTCTTGTAAGCTTCATAACCACAATAAAAAATAAGGACAAAGCTACGACGTCTGAACTGCAGAAGATATAAATTTTGGAGGAAATTATATGTGAAATTTTTTGGAGTTTAGATTTAAAATGTATGAATCACAATAGCAAACTCGAGCCATAATGGACCAACGACTGACTATATTCGGCCAATAATTTTAAAAACTCACCAAATCTTCTAAAACAACATGCAGATTGGTGAAACAATCACTCAAGTAAGTCCCTCTGCCTCTAATTTAAATATTGATAGAAAAATATTACCGAATCCGAGAACTAAGGAAATTGGAGTTGGTAGTTCAAATCAGATGGGTAACTAAACCAGTAACCTTGTCTCAAAGATTAAATTCCTATTTTTGATGAGCAAATCTTAAACATGGATAAGACAATGCAACAAGTATTTTCATGCATTCAACATCTCAGACACAAGGATAGTGGAAAATGACCCAAATATGTTTGAATGA
>NW_019014545.1:406028-435887 GCF_000150535.2 Carica papaya
TTCCAAAACTTATTGTGTTAAAAGTTTACATGAGTGGCTGATTATTTTTTTTTCTAGTTGAGATTTAGTAAATTCTAATAATGTAATTGTGAGATCGAATTGGATTAATTTATGTTTTATTTAAATTTTGGTATTTATTTATTTTTCTGCATCTATACATATGTGCGGTCTTGAACTTGTTTAACTAGGACCTTGAATGCTGGAGAGACAACAAACAATGAGTCGAACCCTCAATTCTTTTAATTGTTTGAATAGTTCCGGCACCTAGTACCGATAACTGTTGTACTAAGGAGCCAAGTAATCTAGTTGACCGGTTCACGCGGATGAATCCAACAACTTTAATCAAGTTCTTCTATTTCTCAAGACTGTTGATAAGTTAAATGCTGTGAACATTTTCAAGATTGTTTGGCAGCAAAGAACTAACTAATGAACGTTTTTTGGTTGGTTTATAAATAAAAAATAATTGTTTATCAAAACGTTTCCAACAATTATAAGTGGTTTATTAAAATTTAAATAAAACGAATCCTTACATCTATGATCAATTACATTACTAGAGCTAGCTATTTCATCGACCAAGAATCATTCTTATAATTGTTTTAATTTCTAATTTGCAGCCAATAATTTATTTAATATTATTCTGCCTATTGTTTATTTTATATTTTTACATATTAGATTCTATAAAGCTGCCCTTATTTGCTTTTTATTCATTGGTCAATGAAGAAAATTAATTTCCAATTCCTTGTGGATTCAATCATTCTTACTACTACTATAATATTATTTTATTAGTTAATTATGATTTTATTTTTTGTAGATTCGACACCAATCAAAAATAAATCTTGGCTATTATAAAGATTACAAGAACACTAAACAAAATTTCTTAGTTCTAAGGAGGGTTTCAATAATAAAATCACGACTTGAGATATTTATCAATTCAATTTAGATTGATATACATTATACTCATCCAAATTTTTGTGATTTATTTGTTAACTATTTGTTTAATTGATATAGACGTAAATATGTGTGCGTGTTTATTAGATAACAAGATCTGTACCAGAATAAAAAAATAGCCCTGCTTCTCCAAAGATAAAAATCGATTTTGTGGTAGCATGGAAAACCTTCCTGAAAGATTTCCCCAAGGCCTAGGAGTCGACAACAAAACTTGGGCACTAGTTGAAGAGAAAGGTCCGAAGGGTACCCGAAATAAGGAAGCTACTGGGCCTCATGGTCTCTGCCTCTAAGAGAAGTTTAGGACTTCGTATGGGTCTGGGTACTCGTCGGGTACACATATGTGGGCAAGCTAGAGAATTTTGAAAGCTACTTGCACCCACGAGATTTTAGGAAGAACCTGTGTCTAAGGGGTTTTTGGACGCGAGCAAGAAGTAGGCAGGACGTGCGAAAAGCCCTTTCCCTGCACGTTAGATCGCGCATATGTGTGGGTGCCCAGTTGCACATGCAGGAGGCCTGCGCTCGCGGACACCCCATCAAATGCATGCAAGAGCATACCATACGCCCAAACAAGGCACACACGTACGAGGGACCCCACGCGTATGCAGACACGCTTCAGGCGAGTGCAGGAGGCAAGAGCACATGCAGCATGCGCAAGAATTGTCGTGTACATGGGCGGGCCGTGCATGCCCACGCTGCACGAACACACGGCACCTGACATGCATGCGGACATGCCAACCACACATGTCACACGCCTATCTTGAACTTGCAGCAACCTTGGCCGGAAATTCTATCGTTTTCTTTAATTTTTTCATGTGATTTTATCCCAAATCACATGTGAAAATTGTCTTAATTATTTTAGTATTTTATTTATTCTTATTTTAATATTAATTTATCCCTTACGAATATTTAATTAATATTTTTAGGATAAAGATTAAGACAGAATTTTATTTTATTATTTTTAAAGTTTTTGTATTCTACTAGAATTAATTCAGTAAAAGCTTATATAAAAATCTCACCTTATGATGTAATACACACAGTTCAATGATTAATAAAGAAAATTTTTGCTTAAATTAGCTTTATTAATTTTTCAAGTTCTTAAAGCATCTTCAAGTCATGGTATCCTTCTCTATTTTTAAAATTTTTTTTTCCAATTCCTGGATAAGCCTTCAATAAGTTGATTGTGATTTCAGCAGGAACGATTTTAATTTAAGTAATTAAGTTTTGTATGTTGAATATAATAAGTTCATAATTGATGTGTTTTCAATCCGAAGAGTAAACACTCTCCACCTTGCATCATAACAAGTTCACTTAATTGACCTATATTAATTTTTAGCATGAAGAATTACTTATTTATCAAACTTAGAGATCCTTTATAATAATTGTGGAGATTGATATTTAGATATGAGGTGTGATAATTGTCAATTTCATGAACTTTTCACTATGCTCTAATACTGTTAATTAATGAATTGAAAAAATGATTTCTAATTGGATTAATGAGATTAAGCTACTGAGTTATATAACATTTATAATAAATGACATGAGACTTGACATAATATTTATACGACATTTTTATTCGAGATATAGTGTGATAGAAAGATGTTACTGTACAACAACTACTTAAGTTAAAAAGGTTAGTAATATTCCAAGATAAATCTTTGTTATTTGTCTTCTTATTGGCTTATTACCAATACTACCCACACAGTTTGGATACATAAAGAATTGTGTTTAATATTTATACTAGAAAATGAGCCTAAAGAATCATATATAAAAGTGTACATCAGTTCAAACGATGATGGAACCATATCTTAACATGATTTTCAAGTCAAATTCGAATTGATGACTAGATCGTATATAAATTTGACAGCTTTAGATCGATCCAATCTAGTTTAGAAAAGATTATGTTCAATTATATTTTTTTATTTCCATATATTTTTGTTTAAAATTTTAATTATTTCAAATATACAAATGATTCATTTATTAATAAAATTAATAAAATCAATCATGTAATAACAAACGTATTAAAATTATCTAAATGGAATAATTCTTACATCACACTTAAAATCAAAATTTTGAAAAAGTATAATTTAATTTATGTTAGCCTAAGTTGTAGTTGCAATGTGAGCTTAAAGACAGACTTGGGGGAACATAGGCTAAGTTAGAAGAATCGTTCAAAAAAGAAGAAATGTTGTATGCTTTAACAGGTATAAGTGAGTTAGTTTTAGTGGAGGGATACATTAATAGATTGGTTATGACATAGGGATAAAAATATTAAAATTTTCATGCATAGGCTTTAAAGAAAAGGAAAAGGGATACAATTCCATAGGTTAAAAAGGGGAGAAGAAGTTGGTGAAATGAGTAGGGAAAGATTACAAAGACTTTTATTGACCATTTTCATAGTGTGAACTCAATAGTTGTTTAACTAATGTGGCATTGTAGGTATTCATCATAAAAAAATACTTTATTCTTACTCATAGCAAATTAATATGAAAGTCCAAGGTATCAAGCATTTTCTGAATAGAACAAAGTTTAAGATTAAGAGATTTTTCTAAATTGACTAGATTTCTTTATTATGAATATTATCTTTAAAGACCCGATAGAAAAAGTAAAAAAAAAAAAAACAAATTAGGGTTGAGAGATCGAATTTCTTCAATTGAATTATGTTTTTAGGTAGTTTGAACTATCTAGCTCACAATAGTAAGGGAGATAATGGCTGGGGAAATGATCTTTTCTATTAATACACTATCCCGTTTGTTTTTTTTTTGCCTTTTTATTTATATTTAGTTATCATTTTGAACAAACTAATTGACTTGCACGGTGGATAATAAGATTTATTTTTCATATAATAACATGATATCTAATTATAAGACTAGGAAGATACCCAATAATATTACAAAACGTGAAAACAGACGCATACACAAACTACAAAGACAAACATATCTACAAACCAAGAACCAAAGGAAGATATACAAATCATGGACTAAAAAAAAAATAAAGGACCATTAGAATATGAGTAGAGTGGATAGAGAGTGAAGAATATAATAAATAGAGTGAAGGAAGACATCACAAATATTATAGAACGAGATGACTTATATAAGGGAGTGAAATAGGTTATAGATTAAGTGATGTTGCTGCTAAAAAAAAAAAAAAATGAAATTAAACCTCGGAATTGGAGGATCAATTATCCCGAGAGAATGCATCAATACTTTTCTTGTGATCTCTTATTTTTAATTTATAAAATTACATATAAAATTTTGTTGAACAAAAATTCCAGAACAACGAATCTCAAACTTTGACCTAATAAAGCAACGTAGAAACCAAATAAGATAATCTACATGAGGTGGAACAAATGATCCTCACCATTCTTCGTAGCAACCTTTTGAGCATCTAACCGCCATCCATCCCGATTCGTTCTTCCATGAAACGGATAAAAAGTTTAAGTAGGTCCCACTTTTGTTCGGGTCCCATAGATACAATCTTGGCTTGTAGATGCTTTGTTCTAGATAGAGGATTATAGATGCTTATTTCCGTCTATAATCTCCTATAACGGCGTGAATTCATCGTTTGCCCTTGGCTCTTGGTGGGTGAGAGTACCAGTCCTCGACAATGATGATGCATTGGATAACAGCTACTCAGATTCTCTCCCTTTCACGAATTCCCCTTCGCAATGATTCTCCTTGTTTTTGCTATAAGCGTCGAGTTTCTAAGCCCAATCCCTTCTCTTCCAGTAACAGAGTTCTCTATTCCAGCTCAAACCTCAGGCCTTTGCGAGCTACTCTGAGTTCTTCTCCAGTAACCCAAGAAAACGATGCAAAAGAAACCGCTTTGAGTCTCCGAGACATTTGCCATGGCCAAGTTCCTGAGCACGTCCTGCGAAGGCAAGCAGCGTGCATCTTCATTTCCTCAAGATTTCTTACTCTTTCATAGTTTGAATAGTTTCAACTTTCATTTGGGTACCTTTAATGGAAAAATGAGTGAGATTGGGTATAATCTTTTCATTTGTTAGGCAGTGCATTTGAGTGTTTTTTGAGTAGATTAATTTGAGTGTTAATAATGACAATTGGCCAACTCTTTGAGAGTTTGAATATTCTTAAACTTGTAACTTTGATAATTTTTAACGCAATTGTTGAAGAGAAGCGATAGTAGTCTGTTCTTTTCCTTTTTTTGTACATTGTTGTGAAAAAGTTATGTTTGTAACAGATGAACAAAACGAATTTCTTTGAAAATCTGTGCTTGAGAGTATGAATTTCCTCATGAAATAATTGAAATATGAAAATATATATTACAGAATTATAACGAGAGTTTGAAGAATAATTTCAAATTCCATCAATTTTGACGGAATTCGGAGTATAGTGTTTCAGTTCGAGTTGGAACTCTGACATGGAGCAATTTTATAACTTTTGAGTAGATCGGATCTCTCTATTAAATTAAGATAAATTCCCTATAAATTCACAAATTCTTCATTTTCCGCACAAAGTTTAAGTGTTGATGACAGTTATTGCTAAAACTAATAAATGTTAATGCTGTGCATATCAAGAATGCTATGATTATTTTATTGAATGAGGAAACTAGGAGGTTAATAATAATTTTGGAATAAAATTCAAATAGGTAAATAGTGACTGAAAAATTTTTGGGACTAAGTTGCAGGATGGATGAGGTTGGATATATTATACCTACAGATGCACAGCAAGAGGCTCTGCCTATTCTGTTTTCTGGGCACGACTGCATACTTCATGCTCAGGTTGATTTCTGTGGTTGACTACTTTTCCTTTGTGCTTTTTATCCACGCATATGATACTATCCTATGGTTGAAAATCCTAACCAATATTAAAGTATTTTATTGCAAGACTTGCATACTTCTTGTTCAAAATAGTTTATTCTTGGTTCGGTCATCTAGACAGGTTCTGGAAAGACATTGACATACCTACTATTGATATTTTCTGTCATAAACCCCCAAAGATCTGCTGTGCAAGCGCTGGTCGTGGTTCCTACACGGGAGCTTGGTATGCAAGTAAGAATTACCAGTAATGGTTTTACATCTTATTGTCTACTGTATCATAATGAAAACCGTATCAGAGGAAGTGTAAAAAGGAGTGAATGCTTAAAAAGGTGGACCTATTTTGATGTTATAATTCTATTTTAAAATAGGTCACAAAGGTGGCTCGGACTTTGGCTGCAAGGCCCATGGAGCTTAAGGCAGAGCAAAAGTCCTACACTGTCATGGCTCTTTTGGATGGAGGAATGCTAAGAAGACATAAGAGTTGGCTAAAGGTGCAGCATCCTAATCTCTTGTATATTCACTAAAAAAATTACAGTATTTTAATCTTTAGACTTGCATTGTAAAGCATTCTCAGAAACAGATATAACGGCATGAAAGAATGAAGTTCATTAATGACAGAATCTGTAAATGATAGACAGTTTGCTGTATGATAGCCAGATTAAATGGTTAGCAGTTCGTATCTGGTGCCAACTCTGTAAATTTCTTCAGAAGCTGCTGCTTGTAATTGTACAAATTTTCCGCAACTGCTGTGATGGCTGAAACTATCATCTTTGAAAATTTGGCTATTTTTTAACCTCAATTCGATTATAATTTTAACAAAGGTCATGGTAATATAGGGAGAGAAATATGTTTATATATTTGCATGTATGCTTAGTGGTAACCTCTATCTTTATGATCCATTTAATTCAGCACTTTGGACTTTCAGGCAGAGCCACCTACAATAGTTGTAGCAACTATTGGAAGTTTGTGCCAGATGCTGGACAAGCAAATATTTAAACTTGACTCAATCCAGGTGTTGGTTATTGACGAGGTAAATGTGTGTTCCTTTTAATTGCCTTCTGTTTTCAGGAAAAACTATTGCTAGCAGCATCATTTAAGTTGTAAGTTAATATTAGAATTGCAAACTTGTACAGCAGAAACATATATGAAATTTAGAAGAATTTGCATGTGATTTCATTTGCATATTAAAGAGTTTTCTGTGAATAGTTGTGCTCTTTTAAATGCCTCTTTTGTTTGTTATCATGTTAATCAAGCTGTTCCACTATTTTTATTGGGCAGATCTCACCTGGAACATTATCTATTCAGAAAGCATATTTTGGACACGAAGGACAGTAATGTTTCGTGCTATTTGTTTGATCAGGTTGATTTCATATTCTACTCTTCAAATCAAGTCAGTTCTCTTCGAAAGCTTTTGACATCATTTTCATCATGCAATGACCGTCAGACTGTTTTTGCGAGTGCTTCTATCCCCCAGCATAGAAGATTCTTACATGACTGTATACAACAGAAATGGATGAAGGTATACATGCTACTACCTTTTTTTCATAGCATCTGCAACACTGGCCCCCAATTATATTTCTTAGACTATGGTTTCTATATTTTCACAGCATCTGCAACAGTAGCCTCCAGTTATATTTCTTATACTATGGTTTCTGTATTTTCACAGAATGATGTTGTGCATGTCCATGTCAATCCAGTTAGGCCCATGCCATCATGCTTATTTCATAGATTTGTGGTAAGCAGTTTTTAAAGCATTAAGCTTAATATAATTACTGTTTTCATGTTACTGCTAGAGAAAGGGTTCTTGATGGGTATATATCCTTATCCTTAACTGATCTGTCTAAAGAAAGGCTTCTTGATGTTTTCTTACTCTAACAGATTTGCAGCAAGAAAAAGAGGCATCAAATGTTGCTTTCTTCATTAGAATCTGATGCACCTGAATCTGGCATTATTTTTGTCAATGAGCAGGTCTGCGAACTATATCATCTTGACATGCTAGTTGCTTTTAATTACTAAATCCTTAAATCTTGTTCACAACAGGCTTAGATTTAGTTTAAACATCAGTATTTGAAATTTTTGTGTTCGACAAGGTTGATTATCAAATATCCGATGGTTTAGTTCAACTAGATTGTCCATAGATCTATGAAAAACTCTGTGCCATAAGGGTCTTCTTTTCTTTTGTACCCCTACAACTCCAATGTTGGAATTTGTAAGAAAGTCCAACCAGGGGTTTCTAAAGGTAGGTTAAATGTGTAAGATAACCTTGTTCATAGCTACCACGCCACTTCATATTGAAGGAATAGATGTTTACTTGTTTCCCCTCCTCTATAGCACATTGGGCATATATATGAAGACAAAGCTCAAGTAGGCCTACAAACTTGCAACAGCTAATTGGTAACTGACTCAGAAATGCAATGCATGTGTTAACTTTCACCTTTGATAGAACTTTGACTTGCCAGAATCCCATGGTAAACAAGCTATGCTAAAATGAAGGCTGTTTAGTAATGTGGTTGAAGAAGTATCCACAAGTGTATGTACCTGATAAATTTAGAGTTCATACCCTGTAATCTGCTATCGTGATGGCTGGAAAGATTCTAATACACTTATACGGTAGGAGTTCTTCAGTTTCTATATGTTTCAAGCTGCCGAAAAAGTGGAAGCTCCAACTTACATTACCATTGGTGAGATAGGAAAACTGGTTAGTTGGGGCTTTGTGGCGTGAGGAAATTTGAAATAAGTGGGGAAATATTGTACTTAGGGGATGATCACCCCTCCAATGATCCTCCTAGAAAGGATGACTCTTTTAAGTATGAGTTTGTAATGATGCAACAAAATTTAAAATTTTAAGAGCACGATTAAGACAAAGGGACGATTCTTAAAATGTAGAAATTGTGCATAAACATGATTTATTAAAAACTATCCTGGATAAAAACTAAATCCAATCTAGGTGTCAAGAAACTAAATATTGGCTGAAAACTTTTAGACCCGGGCTCAGGTGCACTTCAGAATTAGGACAAAGGGAGCTTGAATACAAACTTAGAGAACTTCTATTAAGAATAAAACTTAGAGATCAGTCTCCGATCTTAATAGTCAAAACAACAACCCAATATATGAATACTAATCATCAGTAGTGTTACTTAATACTAAAATAGGATACCTTATATTTAGGCACCAAACTACATTAAAAATAAAAAATTTAGAAAACCTAGTAACTAGGAAAATAAAAAATAAGAACACTTCACTTCAATAAGTGAAGTGTTCTTCATCATTCTCTTTTAAGTAAGGAATTGATTCAACTTATCAAGTTAACCTTATAACGTTTTTCAAATTCTTTAAATTTTTCAATTTCTTTAGTTTTTATCAGTTATTGATAGTGGATTAAGTAGAGAAGGTTTTTTTAAAAATTAAGTTTTTGATGCTAATTGTAATTGTGTGAGTTTTGGATTGCATTGTTGATCTTGGGTTTTGCATCATTTTATACTTGTACAAAAATTATTTATATTTTTTGGACCTTATTGGTCAATTTGTAATACCCCTAATGCAGTCGGAGAAGTCAAAGAAGGCTGGAAATTCTCCTTCAACGACTCTTGTGTTTGAGTTCTTGAAGACTTCATATCGTGGTCCTTTAGATGTTCTTCTTCTAGAAGAAGACATGAATTTCAATTCAAGAGCAGCTTCTCTATTGGTAAGTGCTGGTAACTGTTCTCTGACATGAATTTGAGACATCTTTTACTCCATGATAAGTAAATAGTCAAGATGGTTTTACTTTTTCTATCGAAGTTACTCAAGAGGAAAGTGTTCTTTTGAGAATCATATGTAAAATTTTTCTGAGTTTAATGATATTTGCATGTATGCTTTAAATATTTAGCTTCTGGTTGTTACATGGAAATCAGTGTTTTTTTGAGAATCATACATAAAAATTTTCTGAGTTCAATGATGTGTGCATATGTCTGGTTTAGTTATTTAGCTTCTTGTTGTTGCATGCAAATCAGTAATTCATTTCTGATTTAGAGATCGAGAAAACAAGTAGTTTGCTCTTTCTCAGCTATCTGTAGGGATGGCAAAAAAACCATAACCTGTCAAAACTGTCTGGCCCATTGGAGACCATTGCGGGTTTTAACTGAATCCGAATTGAACTGGGTTGGATCGGAGTTGGTTTTCTGAAGCTGCCCAACCGGGATGAGGCAGGTCCGAGTTTGTATTTTAAAAATCCGACTAAACCTGACCTGGGTTGGATTGGAGTTGGTTTTCTGAAGCTGCCCAACCGGGATGAGGCAGGTCCGAGTTTGTATTTTAAAAATCCGCCTAAACCTGACCTGGGCACAATATATATAAAATGATATTATATATATTTTAAGATTTTAATTAAAAATAGAATTTATAAAAAAATTTGAAAAATATACAAAGAAACCTTAAAACCTATTTACACCTACACCTTCTCCATCACAGCCACCTTCCTCATCTTTGCCTCTCCCAGCCCTCTTCATCTTTGCCTCCATCACAGCCACCTTTCTCTCCATCATATCTGGCTCATTCTCCATCCAAAGCTTTGCAATTTCTTTGCCACAGGCGCTCATCTTTGTCTTCATAATGCTTCCTCCACTCAGCAGCATTGCTCATCTTTGTTTTTATTGCGTCTTTGCTATAGCAACTCATATTCGTCTTGATCGCCTCTTCTCGACTGCAACATTGCTCTTCATCTTTGCCCTTTCCAGTTTCAGCATGATCTACAACATTTACAGAAAGATGATGACATTTTCTTTCTTCTCAGCAAAAGGATCTTCCTCTTGCTCTTATTATGGTTTAGTAAATCCGTGGAAAAACAATCGAAAAGAATTTCTTACCTTCAATGGGGAGTGTGATGTGGATTTCACTGAAAACCCGCATGGCGCGAACAAGAGTTCGGTGCGGTTTTGAATTAGTGTATTTTGTTCCTGGAGTGAGTTTGGTTTTGGAAAAAACCCACTCCAAATCCGCCCCGTTGCCATCTTTAGCTATTTGTTTATGTATGCTTGAAAAAATGATGTTGGCTGCTGTTAAATGTTTTGATGCTTTTAATATTTCATGTTTGATGAAGCCAAAGTTTAAATACAGGAAGTGAGACAAAGAGGAGGTTATCTTCTTGTAGCTACCGATGTTGCAGCTAGAGGGATCGACCTTCCAGAAACAACTCATATTTACAACTTTGATCTGCCAGGAACTGCTGTAGATTATCTACATCGTGCAGGAAGAGCAGGCAGGAAGCCATTTTCGGACAAGAAATGTGCTGTTACAAATTTTATCATGTCGGGAGAGAGGTTTGTTTTGCAAAGATATGAAAATGAACTGATGTTTAACTGTGAAGAGCTTATACTATAATTCCAAATTTATAATCTCAATTCACAGATTTCCTGGTTTCCATCTTCCATTTTGGTTTTAATATACCACGAATAAGAATAGGTGGAAAGAAATGTAACAAGAAAAAAGAAGTTAGAAAGTCAGCTAGTTAGTTTATTTTTTATTTTAGGTTGTTAGTGATCAAACAGGTGTGTCAGTTAATCACTTACGAAAAGGATCTATAAATACATTCCTTTAGTGTATTCATAAATCATCGAATCCTGAACAAGAATTTCATTATTCTCTGTATTTCTCTCTCTTCTCTCTCTGCTCCTTTTTTTATTTGCTTTTCCAAATTTTTCTACTATCATTGATATGCGACTGCATGGGAATTACTGATAACATGATCTCAGGACTATAGGAGATTAGATGAACTCTTCATGCAAGAGATATGGAGACCAAAAAAAATGGGGGCATTTGTGCAAGGGGGTAAAAGCGAAGGGGAATAAATGGCGAGAATTGAAGAATTAAAGTAACTGGTGCTGCAAACTAAATATGCAAGGTGGAGTGGGCAAACAAAATATAAATGGTGAAGAAAGAAATAGGATAACAGCAACCAAAGTGAATTAAAAGGAAGCACAAGTATTTGATTTTCATTTTAAGCTTTTACCAAATAGAAATTTAGCTGGAAATTAGGCACTCAAGAAAGCTTGAGTAAAATCCCAAAATTTGTCGGTGAAAACTTAGAGGGAAAGCATTGGAGTGAAACCGGGTGTATATGAAGATGAGGTTCATAGAAGACTGGCCTTTGTGCGAGGTGTATGTTGGATTCCTTAATGGTTGGTCTGGTGATATGCTGCATTATGACCAATTGGCAGAGTGGACAAATCTAAAGCAAACAAGCTCCTTTCAAAGTACTTTGAGACCTTTGATTTATAATATCAGTTAATCCTAATAGGGGTTATGGCTAAACTTACGAAGACTAGTGATTAAGTGCCCAAAATATGTACTAGATATTCTTACTAATGAGCCTCAATCAACACGAACAACACTAGATTTCATATCTGCACTCACCGTCAGATTATAAATGGATTAGCCTTTGTAATGTAGTAATGAAATTGGTTACAAAATGCAAAGCTAATCTATTGAAAGCCTTCTTTCTGAAAATACATCATAACTCAACAATATGCTTTTGTTCTGGGTTGCCTGATCATTAACAATGCATTCATTACCTTGAAATTATCTCATCATTTGAACGATCATTCTTCCTCTCGAACTGGATCTTTTGAACTAAAGATAGATATTACTAAAACTTACAATGAGTATCATGACCTTTCTTATAAGGCATGTTAGTTACACTCGGTATTGGTGATGTATTTGTGAATTGATAATGGATTGTGTTACCACCATACTATGCTCTGTATTGGTGAACAGGAAACCAACACAGTATTTTTCTCCAGATAAGGGTATCCATTAAGGGGAACCTCCTATCACCTTGTTCATTTTATATGCTGAGACTTTTCAGCTATGCTATATAGTGGTCAAGAGGAAGGAAAAATTCATGGTCTGAAAATCTGCAAAGCTGCTCCATCTCACACATTTTATTTGCATATGATTATCTCATTTTTGACTGACGAATCAAGCCAAAGTTTAAGCTTTATCTACCATTTTGAAAAAATATGAAGTGGCTTTAGGCCAATGCATCAATCCATAGAAAGTGGCAATCTCATTTTCTTAAAGAGTGGGAAGGCACCACTATCTAGAGTTGAAAAATCAGTTGGAAATCAACGTGGTAGTGGTTCATGACTATTTTGGACTTCCAGCATTGGTTAGTCAATGTTTGATTTTGACTTTAACTTTTCCTATGGACTATATGGCAAAGAAAGTAGATAGCTAGAAGATGAATAAGCTATATAGGGCAAGGAAAGAAATAAGGTGATAGCCCAAGTAATCCCTTAATACATTATGAGTATCTTTCTGATCCTCAAATGTTTGTGCTCACAGCTAGAGATAATAGTCTCTAATTTTTGGTGAGTTAAAAGACAGATGAATGTAAAATATATTGGATGGTAAGTACCAAATTGTCTACTAACAAGCAAGTGGGAGGCATGGGATTCAAAGACTTTCAAACCTTTAATTTGGCTATGTTGGCAAAACAAGCTTGTCGTATTCTGCATAACCCTGATTATCTTATAACTCCTATGTTGAAGGTTATCAGCACTTTGGTCATGGTGACTTCAGGACTGCCCAAGTGGAAGCTAGACCTAGCCATACATGGAGAAGCATCCTGGCAGGAAGAGATATGCTCGAGGAAGGATTGAGATTGCAAATTGGGGATGGTAAAAGTGTTTCATATTTGGACTTATAAATGATACCATCTCAATCAGGCGAATATCCTAGGGCTTTATAAACCTAGTGACCAAAGTTCTTGTGCGCACCTTTGTTAGTTAGAGGATTTGGTGTGCACTTGGTGGATCCATAACCATGTCCAGAGAAATTGGAAAACCTTCACATAGAGAAAAGGTGTTTTTGTTTCTTTTCATAAAATTTAGTTCCCATCAAATATGAAGTGACTTTGAACGCGAATTATTTCACAATTGAATGTATCATTCATATTTCTAACAATGGTTATGAATAGTTAATTTAATCCTTAACATGAAACAAATGAATGCTTGCAAGAGGATGGTAAAAATTGCGGAGAAGTTTTTATCAACTATTATTTTTTTCAGCCAAGATTTACAGTAACCTCATTGTAAATTCAAAAATAAGCATGACCATCATTTGACCACTGCTGAACATAATGGGTTACATTTTCGTGCTTAATTTAATTTTCTTAGACTTTTTACTTTTGCTGTTAACCAACAAAACAAAAAAAATTAAGAAAAATGATGGAATAGAAACTTAAATTATATTACAAGTCCATCTTCAATCGTTGAGTTCTTCAAAATGATGGCAATCCCAGATCTGATGTAAAATCCCTCTGTGGATCTATCAGCCTCTTGAATCCCCTGCTTATCATCACATAAGTTAGTACCAATGTCAAATATTCACTTATATTTATCCTTTTATCTATTTATACTTTGCAAATCTTACCTCTGAGTTTGCAATCACCACATTCTTACCAATTCTGGCATTCTTGTCGATGATGCAGTCTCTACATGATATTAGGATAATACGTGTGAGTGAAAATATTAAAAAAGTAAAATGAAAAATGAAGGATAAGGCTGGTTATACTTGATTTTTGTATTTTCTCCAATTCCCATTGGAACTCTACCCTCAGTTAGCAGGGATGTAATTTCAGCATCAGTTTCATAAAAGTCTGCACCAAGCATTACTGTATCCTGCCATCAATAGGGGAGTTAAATCAAGAACTGATTCCTATTTATTTATTTACCTAACATCTTGTTAAGGAAGCATAGCAACCTTCAAGTGGACATTGGAGTTTATTCTGGATCTGATACCAACAACACTGTGTTCTATGAAAGAGTTGGTTAAGAAACTTCCATGAGATACGATTGAATCAACAATCTGCATAACATATGGTGCCATCATACTTCCTAACACCATCTAGAGGAAAATCGGGATTTGTTCAAAGAAATGGTGTTGCTGATACCTTGCTATTGTCTATCTTGGATGGCGGTAGGTTTCTTCTTGATGTATACATTGGCTTTGCTGCATCGTAGAAACTGAACTTGGGTGGCTGAGAGGCAAAAATATTATGATTATAGGCTGCAAGTCTCTTGGTTTCAGCACCAGAAAAGAATGACAACATGTTTACTTACATGCGCAGTTAGGGCAAGGTTTGCCTCAAAGAAGGATCTTATGGTCCCTATATCCTCCCAGTAATCATTGAAGAGATAAGCCTTTCATTAACCAAAAAGAAAAAGTTATGTAAATAAATTGTCTGATACATGTTAATTATATCAAAAGTTAAACATAAACCTTTATGAAGAATTCTCTGGCTGAGGCAGGGATAATTTCTGATCCAAAATCATTTGCTGTTGGAAAACGCCATCTAAGTGAAACAACAATATTCATGTTTTGTGAAGTCAATTTGCAATCTCCTTAATTAGTTATTCTTTGTTTTATCAATATCAAAACTTCAAAATCTTCAAGGACATCCAGTAAGGTTACCTCAAAAGGTTCAACAGTATCTCCTTCTTGAAAACATACACCCCCATTGAAGCAATGTATGGCTTCTTCTGAGCCTCATCCGGAGAAAGTCCCAAAACAGTTGTGTCTACTTCCTAAAGCATATCTCATGTTACCATAATCACAAATTTCTGGAAAGCTGAAATGACTCAGAATCTTTAGTCATACCATTGCTTTCAGCTCATCTCCTTTAGGCTTTTCACTGAAGAACAAGATTCTTCCTTTGTTATCTATCTTCATAAGACCAAAATCTGAGGCACGACTATCATGAAATAGACAAAATTACAAACAACTCCGTGCATGATACCAACTTATGAAATTAAAACAATTAGAATAAACTTCAAAGTCTCCATGAACTATATGAGAATCAATAGATGTACGAGTTACATAATTGATTATGTATATATATATATCACTCTCCCTTCTATATTATTGTTTAACTAAACACAATAAATGAAATTTAACTTTATGAGCTTCTACACTATGAATAACTTTCAGGATAGCTATTCTTTTCAGTCTAATCATAAGGATATTCTATGTCATGCAAAGTTTGACGAAAACTATATCTATTATATTGCTCAAAGTGAAAGTCTATAACTATAAGTTCACCGTCATGGCCTTCAAATGTTCAGTTTGAAGTCTAATAGCCGCTAAAAGCAGTGAACTACGGAGGAGCAAGGATCTTTATTGAAATTTTCAGTTATAAAAAAGTTAACCAAAGGCCAACAGGGTATCTTTTCAATTCTTAAACCACTGCTATAGAGCGTTGGAAGCAGCACCTACTCAGTAAGCTCTAGTGGTTGTGCATTTAATTTAGCAGAAAGTGTATGTCAGCCTGTAAGACACCTGGAGAATTGAAAATTCTGGGGAGGCAATTATTGGTACAAGGTAATGTACCTGTCATCCATTGGAAGACAAGAAATGGTGATGTCTGCGCCACTTTGACGATGATTCTGAATTAGGAAAACAAACTTTAGAATATAGATTAACGACTACATGCAATGAGTGAATTGAACAATAAAAAGAGCCTTATAATCTTACCTGAACAAAGTCCATATAGTCCATTCTGTATAAGTGATCCCCAGATAGAATCAACACATCTTCAATCTCCTTACTTCTTGGATCCTATAGACCAACAATAAAAAGATATTTCAATAAAATTAAAGCCTCTGCGACAGATCACCTAGAACAGAAATAAACATTATTGGATATTGAAGATGACATTGAATACCTCAAAAAGCCAATGAAATTGTCGCACAGCATCTGCAGTACCCAGGAACCACCTTTTACCAGCCTCCCCTGGAGTCTGCGTGGCAGCTAAAACCTCGACATAGCCATCTCCAAAATTGATGCCATTGCCAAAGTTGTAAGCGCGAGCAAGATGTCTGTTGAGAGACGCTGAGTTAAATTGAGTGAGAATGTAGACCTTGTTGATTCCACTATTGATGCAATTACTCATCGGCACATCAATCAGTCTGTAAGCACCTCCAATTGGCACCTGAATGAAGAAGATGAATGAGCTTCCACAAATGACAAATGGAAATTATTGAGTGAGCTTAAAACTTACAGCAGGCTTGGCACGGCGTTTGGTAAGTGGGAAAAGCCGAGTCCCGGCTCCTCCGCCCAAAATAACCGCTACAACAGTCCTTGGATCCCGCTTTTGCATCTCTAAATCTCTCAACTACATTCACCAACTTATATTTTAAAATTAAAAAATATTTTAATTTAAGAAATAATTATTTTAATTTTTAAATTTTATTCATTAGAGATTTTGGATATGATCATGTTCATGATCTTTTCTTTAATCTTAAAAATAAGCAAATATTGAACGAAATAATTCTGATTTTAGGCATAATCGTGATTTTTTTTTTAAATTTTAGACGTAAGTAAATATTATTTTATTAATTGTAAATATTTTTTTAATACATTTTTTCTCGTACATATATTTATAACTAATGGTTATAAAGTGCAAAAAATACTTTGGCCCTAAATTACTTAAATCTTTTTATTATTACGTATAATCTTACTTAAATTGCATACAAAATTAGATTTTATTTTATTAAGAATAAAATAGAGTTTTTTTTTAATATATTCAATATATTTGATTAATTTTTTAATAATTTTAATATTTATAACTTAACATGAACTAATATGATATGATTAGTTCTACAAAAAGAGTCTAATATTACATTGTCTAAATTTAAAAAAATAAAAATTTTACCAGCTTTAATACACACCATCTTTTTCCAAATTCTACCCAGACAAAGTTTTGTTTTTTTAATGTTTTTTATATTTTAAATTTTAATATTTTAATTATAAAAGTATTACTAAGTTTTTAAATTTTAAACTGTTTATGTATTTAAATTAACAGATTTTGTATTAATTTATTAATAATTAAAATGTAAGTAATAAAATACTAAAATTAAGCCCATGTGTCAAAACATAATTGTAAATTTACCCGAAAATTAAAATTAAAATTAGACTAAGCATATTCTGAATAGATTTCACCTTGCCCTCGCTTGCTACATCAGCCGTGAGAGACATGCAAACATGTTGTCTGGCAATCTCGGCGGCGCCACCATTTGCGGAGAGCTGTGCCATCTTTGGTTTAACCTTTCCTCCCATTAACTCTCCATTGCAAAACTTGACGACCCTCCATTTACTCTCACCCAATCTGCAGCTACCACGTAGGCTGCCCGCCGTCGACAGAGATATCCCGCCGTCAGCCCAGACTGCCATTGTTTCCTTGAGAACTCTAAATGAATCAACAGCTAAAATATCCTATTTACATATACATGTTTATAATATATGTATGTATATGTAGATATAGCAAAGTAAACGTAATTACTTATATGGGAATATGAATATGCATGCTATTGGACGATTGGTCCACGTACGCTATCCTCAAGCAATTCTATCCACTAGTTTCCTTTTTGGTTTTTTTGGTGTGTGCTTGTAGCGACTTTGTTTTTGTAAATTTTGCTCTCTTATTTTTTTTTAATTCATTAATATATTATTAATTGATGTGCAGGGAATGTGCTCCAGGTTGCTACTTCAAGATTTTTCCATCTCCCGTGTCAAAACTCAAAATCATAACACCCACATAAACAAACCATAGACAAAGAAAATTTACTCATGTTATCTAATCATTTTACTCCTTTTACCTGGATTATTTAAGGTGTTTTCCACTATACATCCAATCTAGGTAATTAAATTAAGGCCTGTTACTGCTCAGTCATCGAGTTATTAATTTCATTCTCTTTGGCATTTTGATACTCTATAAGAAAAAAAATATATATATTAATTGATGCTAATTGAAAAGGTAAGAAAAGTCACCAAAAGTTTAAAGAAAGATAAAGACTGATGCAAAATTCAAGATCGACCAATATGATCAGGAATTCACACCATTTCATTCAAGGCACCAAATGAATTTAATACTATAAAAACCTTCCCTACTTACCCATCTATAAGAAATGATAGAAACTAAAACCACTAAAAAAACGAAGGATTAAAAAGAATAATGGAAGAACAACACAGTGAATTACCTTGATAAATAGATCCATTCTTTGCTCAATAAAAAAGATGAAAAAACCTCTCTTAAATAAGACTCGCAATATTATTAATTTCAATTTTAAATGCTTACAATGAAAACTTGATGCTCTATTTATTGAATAAGTTATATGAATAAAAAAATAATAAAAAACTCCTAATTTAAAATTATAATTATCTAGAAAATTAATTAAAATTAAATTCTAAATCCCTAACTAGGTATAATTACCTAGAAAATTAATTTAAATTTAAATTCCTAACTATGATAGATATGGTCTTCCCCATTTTCTTGGTTGATTGCTTCCTTTTTTTGCCCCTTTCCATCATGTGCTAGAAATAAGTCGGTTTTGACTTCCCCTGTTTAGAAAATCTTTTAATTTTCATATGAACTCATACCCAACCTCCAGGTTAAAATGTGACTTGGTTTTTCCCTTTATTTGATTTGTGGGTATATGATTCGTTCTTTTTTTTCAAGTGTTCTCGTTCCTTTTTGTTTATAGTTTTGACTAACTTTACTCTTTGTTGTCTATCCAGATTAGCAAGTTCCAAGATACGATCACAAGATATGATTCATCAAATGCATAAAAGTACTGGGAGTATTAGTCAACCCGAAGGGCATAACTAACCACTCATACAAACCATATTTAGTTTTGAATGCAGTTTTCCATTCATCACTAGCCTTCATGCGGATCTTATGGTAGTCACTCTTCAAGTCTATCTTGGTGAAAATGCTTGCACCACTCAACTCGTCGAGCATATCATCGAGCCTAGAAATGGGGGGTGTCTATATTTAACTGTCATTTTATTCATAGCCTGACGATCCACACACATCCTCCATGACCCATCATTTTTGGGAACCAATAGGACTAGTACTATAGAAGGACTCAAGCTCTTACGAACATCTCCCTTCTTCAGTAACTCCATAACCTTTCTCTGAATCTCTTTTGTCTTTTTGGAATTGCTTTAGTAGGCGGGTTAGTTGGGAATTGATGCTCCGGAGGTGAAGTCTATTTGGTGCTTGATCCCTCGTATCGGTGGTACCAGCTCTGGGGAATTGTAGAAAGAATCTCTTTACGGGGGTACAGCTGTGACTAGTTTTGAAGTAGCTTAGAGCTTTCAACTTCTGCTTTCGACAGCTAAGCAGGTCAGTAGGCGAGCGGTTCATTTCATTTCAGTAAGTGGTTTAGGGCAACTCGGGTAAGTGGATCAAAGTCAATTCTAGATTTTCGGCACGTTCGAATGATTATGTTTAAGACCCTAACGATTATGTGAAAGGGGATTCATTTGACTTTTGAGCTAACTAAACTCAATTTTCGGTTAGCAGGTGCAGGTCAAGCGAGAAAACAAGAGTTCCAGTACAACCAGACGAAGCAATAAGAGTTCCGGATCATCCGGGCATAGAAAATCAACTAACTGTAGATGCTATTTTATATGCATTCTGGGATGAAGGAAAAACTGATCTTCCCCACCTCGACTCCCGCTCAACCCATGGAAAAGATTCCCTAAAAAACAAGATAAACCGAAAAAACAGAACTCGGGGAGCATATCTCCTCTGGAAATATGTCCTTGAATTTCTATAAAAGAGATAATAGAATACTAGGCAAATAGGGGGTTAAGGTAAGTTAAATTCAAATAAGCCTCTTTGTGCTGAAATATAACTAGACTTTGTTTCTCATAATATGCTTTTCTCAACTCTCTTTCCCTCACAAGTAAACACTCTTTTTTCCATCATCTCTCTTATCTCACTAGGCCTCCTATTTTCTTTTGGGACTTTTGCTCTCTCATTGGACCTTCATTTTTTTTGGTCTCTTTATCACTCATTGGGCCTTTTATTTTCTTTTGGGCCTCTGTTTTGTTCACTTAGTGGGCTTTTTTTTTCTTTTTGGCCTCTTTTATTTTTTTTTCCTTTTCTCTTTGTTTGTGTGGTTTTGACATTCCTTCCATGGACCTCTTAATTTTCAGCTAGTTTTTGCACACCATGTGGCAACGGGATGAGAGTGTGATTTCTCCCATTAAAACTAAAGGTCTAGCAGTACTTGAGACCGTCATGAGTAATTCGTCTATTGTATTGTTATGGTTGACCTAAGAGAGTGCGACTAGTATCCATAAGTATGACATCATAATTAACTTGATCCTGATACCTTCCTATAGTGAAAGTTATCATTATCTGCTTGTTTACTCTGATATCTCCACACTCATTCAGCCACTATAGCTTATATAGGTTAGTATGCTTGGTATAAGTCAACCCTAATTTTTCAACGAGTGTTGTGTTGGCTACGTTAGTGCAGCTCCCTCCATCGATGATTATACTGCATATCTTTCTACCCACGAGACACCTTGTATAGAATATATTCTCTCTCTGATCATCCTCCTCCTTTACCTAGATATTGAGGGCTCTCCTTGAGCTGTGTACTCATGTTCCTCATCCATAACTTCTAGTGATGACATGCTATCACTTTCAGAGTCACTGTCGATCTCGCCATCGTCTCTTAAAGACGTAACCCTTTTATTTGAGTATTGGGAAATGATGTGCCCAAAATATAAAGACCTGAAACATTTGATAGTGCTATATTTCTAAGATGAGATAGGTGTCTTACTTTTATAGTCGGGTATGGCCATATTATCTTTTTTTTTTTTGCCTCAACTACTTTCTTCTCCTCTTTCTTTGGCCACCTTAAGTTAAAGGTAGGAGTGGTATGAAAAATCCTCTTACCTTTACTCTTAAGTTATCTCTCAATCTTCATGGCCATGTGGACTATGCCTTCCACCTCTATATAGTGTTGCAGTTCTATAATGTTGGTGATGTTTTTATTGAGACTCCCTAGAATTCTTGCCATAGTTTCCTCGAGATCCACTTCAATATTGGCCCTTATCATGGCCATCTCCATCTCCTTATGGTAGTCCTCCATGGATATAGATCCATCTGTTAAGTGCTATAACTTTTGATGCATTTCTCTATAACAGTAAGAGGGTACAAACTTTTTGCACATAATTACCTTCATCTCTCTTCAGGAAGAGATAAATCATTCTCCGTTACGTTGCTTAGTGAGAAGTAGTTGATTCCACCACACTAAGGCATAATCAATGAACTCTACCACTGTTAGTTTGATCTTCTTCTCTTCATGAAAATTATGGTAATCAAAGACCAGTTCAACCTTCCTCTCTTACTCCAAGTATGTTTCAGCATCATTCATTCCTTTGAAAAATGGTATTCTCATCTTTATGAAGTTGATGTTGCCATCCCTCTTATCTTCTCTCATTTATACCCAAAATTCTTCTTCATTTTTATAGGACCCAGTCTCATTTTCACGATGCTGAGTTCTAGGCCGTCTTGTATTAGGGGTCCCCTGTCTTGCTTCACTTCGACCACTACTCAAGTTATCTATTTTATGACTAAATTGTGCCAATTCTACCTGCATAACCTCTATAATAAGCCTTATATCGGTGGGGCTTTGAGGCTCACTGAACATTTTAGAAGATTTCATGCAAAAGGATTAGTAAACAAAGAAAACTTTGCTCATTAATTCTCTCGAATTGCACACACTTGGCTTTTATCCTTTGATAATCTCACCCACTCTTGCCTTTTATCACTTTATCTTCTGTCCTCAAGTTGAGTGTTAGATAGACCCTTTTAAATCAAAATACTTTCAAGTATTGTTCAAGACACTGTAAGGAGTCTTATGAAACAAATACTAGAAACAAGAGCTTTAACACACGGATGAAGAGAGAGTTTGTTATGTTATAATGTTAAGCACTAAGGTGTGAATTAGATACTTAGATATGTTATAGAACTAAAGTTTAAAGTAATAAAAGAAACTGAGATTATAAAAAAAGACAGTTATAGAATATGTAGGGATTTGGTATTACCCATAGGGAAAATCCTAAAGATGTTCCTATCAAATCTAGACCTGTCTTATGTTGTGCTCTAAAGTAAAGATGAAGCCTTGGCACTCGATGATATGTATAAGTATGAATGCACGTTGATTGTAAAATAAAGATTATATATATATATTTTTTCCTTTGAAGAGTTTTAGTTCTTACAATGTAGTAAGAAGAATAGTTGAGCACCAAAAGGTAAGTACTATTCCTATTATTAGGTTATTTGATCAGGATTTCTTTCCGTAGTTTCCTTTATTTCTCTTATTTTCTCTTATTTTATCATTTTTTTAATGATGTAAGAAATGTAAACTGTAAGGAAAGTAAATAACTAGTGTTAAGATTGATGTTTAACAGGGACGACAGACGAAGAGAACTATAAGTTGTTGCTTCTTGCTTGGATTGATGGGTGAGATGTACACTTTCTCTTTTTTCTTTTTGAATAGATGAGAAAAAGAAATGGTGCAAAAAAAATTTAAAGTGCAAAAGTAAAAGATAATAGGTTTAAATGGAATCGAAGATTGCATACCGAATGATGTGGAATCCAAAATTAATCAACGTGATCAGGAACTCACATAATTTCATTTAAGGCACCAAATGAATTTGATTCTATGAAAACCTTCCCTACTTAACATTTTATAAAAAATGATAGGAACTAAAATCACTGAAAAACAAAGGATTAAAAAGAAGAATGGAAGAACGCCACAAGGAATTACCTTAATAAGTAGATCCACTCCTTATTCAACAAGAAAGATGGAGAAACTTCTCTTGAATAAGGCTCACGATATTATTGATTTCAATCTTAAAAGTTTACAATGAAGACTTGATGACTTATTTATAGGGTAAGTCATGAGAATGAAAATGTAATAAAAATCTCTTAATTTAAAATTGTAATTATATAAGAAATTAATTAAAATTAAAGTTTAAATACCTACCTAAGTGCAATTACATAAGAAATTAATTAAAATTAAAGTTTAAATTCATAACTAGGTGCAACTGCATAGGAAATTAATTAAAATTAAAGTATGAATTCCTAACTATTGTAGGTGTGTTCTTTCCCTTTTTCTTGGTCGATTGCTTCCTTTCTTGCCACTTTCCATCATGTGCTTGAAGCAAGTTGGTGAGACCATTATGTCATTGGGTCAATTGGTTGGGTAGCTTATTTCCTTGGGCTTATTTAGTGGATCTAATCCATCTTCCTTATTAATCCAAGCTTGGATGAAAAGTTGGAGAGCTTGTTGTAATCCTTGGGTCTAATTCCTTTTATGGTCTTACTTGGCATGATGATGTCTCTTACAAGTGACCCAAGGTGATCCATGCTCACATCAGACTCTCGTGTCAGTACCAAGAGAGACTAGTATCATGTTAGGTGAAGAAATATCATACGGTCCCTAAAGAAGAATACAAGATACTAAATAGGGAGTATATGTAAAAAAATTAATGTGCTAAGGCTATGCAGTATTGAGTGAATAAGATAAAGAGACAAATGATGTCCTTAAATGAGCAATGGCTTACAAACATAAATGAGAGGATAAGTAACCTTAACATTCAAGGAAAAAAGGGCAATGAAAATGTCATTTCATGACCAAGGCATTGAAAAGACTGAGGTGGTGAATCAATAAGATAAAAATAAAAAACTTTAAAAGGGCAATGTATGGCATCACCTAAAAGGCATGGATTAGCACTAAGAAGAGACCTTGTGTTACATCGACCGCACTATTAAGATAAGGGAAGCTCAATAAGAGAGATTAAGAACATTCATACCAACATGAGAGCTCATATGGAGATGTTTAAAGAGAAATATCTAAGCAAGATTACTACTACTATTTCAACTACTTAAGAGGGCACCTTTCAGATAGGGTATTTTAAAAGAAATCATATATGTTAACATTATACTTCATCAAGCTTAATCACAAGGATGGCACGAAAGACATTATCGACAGTTGAAGCCACCATGAGTACATGATAAAGTTTAATAAGGTGATAGATGTTATGTTGTGCCATAGGTTCTCCCTTTACCGTTTAAGAAGAGGGAAAAAAGTTTAAATGCTCAACTTAGGCAGCATTGAAGATTTTAAAGAACTAGTTGATCAATTCCCAACATGGTTAACTAGCAACTTGAAGCTAAAGATGTTCTTTTTAGTGGAAAGTTAAGAAAGTTACATGTTAGCCTTTTAATTGATAAAAGGAGTAAGTCTATACAGGGGTATGTTACTTGTTTCATGGTAAAATTGACAACTATTATCAAGTTTGATGAGCGAATTTGAAATTGTTTCCATACCTAATGGAATATATAAGCATTAAAATATGTTTCTCACTATTTAAATATTCTTTTTTGAATTCAGTAAACATATTTTCCAAATCCCATAAGTACATGAATATAGAAGGGATAATGCCCTCATAGATAGATAGTGATAACTTATGTAAAAACTAGAGGAAAAATAAGGAACCTAACCTTAAAAACAAAAAAGATCAAAATGAGTAAAGATAAAAAATTTCTTATAAGAGAGAATGAGTCCACAGACACCTAATAAGCCAATGTGTTATACAACATTTAAACCACATCCCTCAATTTTTATTAGAGATTATGGGTGATAGCTTTAAGAAATGGTCATAATAGTTGAAGACCAAGCATAAAAAATTTGGCATACCAATATATTATGCTTATAATGGTGCTTGAGGGTAGAATAATGGTGTAAAGAATTTAAAGACAAGATTAAGAATCTAATTTAAAAAAGGTTATTATAGTCAATTCATAAAAAGTGAATTCCTACTTAGAGAAAAAGTGTATATGGAATCACTAGCATAAAGAACATTCTTGAGTTCACCTAAAAATAAGCATCATTTATTGAATACCATATATAGTATTACAATAAGATTTAGATACTAAAACTAGAAATTTCTCTTTGTAATTCTATGCCTATCTCTATTAGTTAAATGTGTAGTTTGAGGAAGTGATAATGTCTCTAAATTTCACTAGATATAAGATAGTTTAATATGTTTATATGAAGATCAATAGAGTAAGTCCATTTTTTTGTTCTCTATATATATATATATGACATTTTACTTGTACTCAATGATCTTGTTTTAATTTATGAAACTAAACATTATTTCTTTACCACCTTTTATATGAAAAATATTTGTTAGGCTTCTTTTATAGTTGGGATTGAGATTATACTTGACAAGCTATGTTTACTTGGACTTTTCTTAGATGTCTTATTTTAAAAAGGTTCTTAAGAGATTTAAGCCTTCAAATTACAAACATAAGGATGTACCTACTGTCAAATGTGTAAAGTTTAATAAAGAGGAATTTCTTAGAAGTGAACTTGAGGAGTTCATGAAGAACTAAACTTATGCTAGTTTGATTGATAGTCTAATATATATTGTATGTACAAGGCCAAATATTGCTTTTGTTATTGATGGCATAGAAAGGTATTTGTTTAATTCTGATCCTGATCGTCGAGCTGCAACTAAGGAAATAATGAGATACTTAAGGAGAACCCTAGATTATATGCTTGTTTATAAGAAGATTGAGCATTTTAAAGTGATTGGATATTTTGATTTGACTTTGTGTGTTGTATTGATGATTTCAAGTCCAAGGTATGTTAGTTGGAGGAGCCATATCTTAGAAAAGCTGTAAACAAACTTTTGTAGCTACTTTTACTATGTTTTTTAAGTTAATTGAATTTTATGGAGCTTCCTTATAGGGATTATGATTATTGATTCTATTTCTAGACCTATTAAGGTCTTTTGTGATAACACTTCTTCTTTATTCTTTACAAAGAACAATAGACAGTTTAATGGTTTCAAGTACATAAAGATCAAATACTTAACAGTCAAGGATTTGAGAAAATAATAAAACATAGTTTTTGAGCATACTGACATAGGCTTGATGCTAGTTAATCCTCTTACCAAAGGATTAAGATCTATTATGTCCAAAAAACATGTTGTTCACATAGATATCTTAAGGTCTTTTATGCACATGGTCAATGAGAGTTTAATTTATTAATTTATGAACCATTTTGACTATCATTTAAGCTTATTTTATTATTGAGTACTCTTGCCAAATGAAATGGAATTCATAATTATTATCACTTTCCTTTATTATGTATGATGTTTTAAATAATTGAGTCATTGACATGTTATGATAATAAAATCAACCTTAGTATCATTTATAAATATGATTGTTATGTTAGTTTTAGTATACTTGTTTTACCATTTTTGAGCTCATTATAGTATAGATTGCCTTTAAGATATGACAAGTTTTTTAAAGGTCGGTATATATTATTCAAGAATTTACCAACGATTGATATATAGAGTTTAATAATTTCTCAATTTCTGGTGAATGACATTTTCTAATGAGAAATTCTATTATGGATTCATAATGAAAATGATTTATTAACATTAGATGTGAGTTATTTCTTACAACATTACCATATATATGATCCATGCCAATACTGGTGTTAATAATTGTAACAATAATAACCTCATGTACAAAACTTTTATTTTTTAAAATGGTCAAATAAAAGTTTTAATTATTTAAGCTAGCAAATGATTTTCATTATTATATCTACGTATCTATATTTTATTATTATTAACAACTCATATTAAATTTAATTGGGTGGGTCACCCATGATGGGACATGACCCGATTAGGATAACCCACTTATTCAAATTTAAAATTAAAATTATGGGTAGTTACCACATCCAGTGGAAGTTACATTTTTTCAATATTCTGTAAAATGAAAAAAAAATAGAAGAAAATAGGGGATACAATGTACAGTAAAAAAAACAAATACACACACACACACTCTCTCTCTTTGTATCTCTCTCTCACAACAAAAAGTTTTGCTTCTATGAAGGAGAAGAAGAAGAGATTTTCGGTTAGTTTTTCTTCTAAAATTTAGATTTTTATAAGAGATATTTATGCTGTAAAAATTTACATACAGTTCGTTATACATTAATGTGATTGTATGTGAGACTATGCAAAATGATTTTAGAAAAATAGTTATAGAATTAACTTGTGAATCATATATTAATTTTATGAGTTTCTAACATCGGTATCAAAGCATTTTGGTTAATTGTATCTTTAGTTTTGTTCTAATTTGTATTTTTTTTGAACTTTTGTGTAAAATTCATCTTTTACTTTTGTAATAAAATAATTTTATGTTGTATTGCTTAAATATGTGCAATATGGTCTTAAATAAAAGTAAAGACCAAAAACTTTAATTCGATATATTATTCGTAATTTTTGTACAAAAAAATGAGAGAATTATGTATTTTTAAAGTTCATCCTGTTTAAAGCAAAAGAGTTCTGGTAATGGAAGATTCTGCATTTTTTTCCTGTATAGAGGTTGTAGATGAAGATATTTAAGTCTTTTTACACTAATTTGTTTTTTTTTTATTTCAAATAATAACAAATTAGAGAGATACACCCACAATGGGACTCGAACCCGAGAGCATATGGAACTTTGCACTCTACCGACTAAACTAGACAAATTTTAGGTCACTGTTCAAAGTAAAGCAAAACAAACAAATAAAAAACAAAAAGAAACAAAATCGAAAGCAAAATTATAGTGAGTGACGGCAATCGAAGCTGTACGAGCAAAGCCTACATGACTTGCAAATGTGCCTGATGACCACTCCATCAAGCCCATTTTAAGTAAGATAGTGTAACTTGATAAAAGAAAATCTCTGAACTATATATAAAACAAGTCCTTTTATATAAATTAATTTTTTTAGTTAATTAATTTATCATACATGAATAAATTAATTATTAGTTAATTAATTTATTATAATTATCACTATAAATACACTAATTATTAGTTAATTAATTGTATCATATTTGAATAAATTAAATATTAGTTGATTAATTTATTATAATAGCTACTTTATATGAATTAATTATTAGTTAATTCACTTATAAAGATAGTTTATTAATATGTTCTTTATTTTCTATATATATTAAAGAAAATCAATGGTGATAATAATAAGAACTCCTGTGACAATTAAGACTCCTCAACAGAGAGAGAAAGTCAACCCTATGATATAAGACTTAAAAAATACTCATATGGAGGAGATTTGTAGATAAACTGAAGCTGAACTTTTAGTGAACTATATTATTAAAGTCAATATAAAGATTTAAAAAACTGTATGGAGAGGAGGTCTTTTAAAAGATAAAGAAAAGTATGATGCTCTTTAGGAAAGTTAACATATCCCTAGTGATGTGAGCAAGGATCATCTTGGGCCACATGGAAGAGATATTATCATACCAAGTGAGCCCATAACAAGGAGCCAGACCAAAGGATTATAATAAGCTTTGCAACTCTTCATCCAAGTTTAAATTAATGAGAAAGATGGGTTTGGATCCACTAAAAAAGCCCAAGGAAATAAGTTACCCAACCAAATAATCCAATGGCATAATGGTCTTATCAACTTTCTTCAACTACATGATGGAAATGGGTAAGAAAATGAAGCAATCAGCCAAGAAAATGGGGAAGACCATATCTATCATAATTAAAAATTTATACTTTAATTTTAATTAATTTCCTCTGTAATTGTATCTAGTTAAGAATTTAGACTTTATTTTTAATTAATTTCCTATGTAATTGTAATTTTATTTAGCAGATTTTTATTACCTTTTTATTCACATGGCTTACCCTATAAATAAGCCATCAAGTCTTCATTGTAAGCATTCAAGATTAAGATCAATAATATTGTGAGTCTTATTCAAGAGAAGTATCTTTATCTTTCTTGTTGAGCAAATAGTGGATCTACTTATCAAGGTAATTCCTTATAGTGCTTTTACATTTTTCTTTTAATTCTCTATTTTTCAGTGATTTTAGTTCCTATCATTCTTAATAGAGGATTAAGTAGAGAAAGTTTTTATAGAATCAAATTCTTTTGGTACCTCGAATGAAATTGTGTGAGTTTCTAATCACTTTGATTGATCTTGGGTTCTATATCATTTGGTATCAAAGCTTTAACTCCATCTAAACTTATTATCTTTTATTTTTATACTTTTAAATTGTTGCAATATTTATTTATTTATTTTATTCATCTATTAAAAAGAAAGATTATCTCATACATTGACACAAACTAGACATTATGTCAGTTGACGCTTTCTTGGCTTGATAAAATCATTGTCGAGTACTAATTTCTTTTAATCTACTTTTCTTGCAATTTTGTTTCCTATGCAAAAAAAAAGAAGAGAAAGAAAAAAGAAAAGAAAAAACATGAAAA
>NW_019014545.1:451789-468847 GCF_000150535.2 Carica papaya
AACATTTACCATCTTAACTACTGATGAAAAACTTTCAGTGTAATCAACTTCTTTAAGCTGATTGTAGCCTTTGGTTACCAATCTAACTTTATAACGGTTAATTATACCATCTTGTTTAAAATTTACTTTGTAAACCCATTTATATAATATGGGTTTCTTTCCTGCAGGTAAGTCAGCAACATCCCAGGTATGATTCTTTTTAAGTGCATCCAATTCTTGTTTCATGGTAGTCATCCATTCCACGCAAGTTTTTGCTTGATCTTAAGAATCAAGCTCCTTAAGAGCAGTAATATTGGCCAAGAAATCAATGTATATGGATGCAAAACATGTGTTTGTATGATAAGGAAAGGTATTAGGTATATATGGAGAATTGAAGGCAAAATGATTTACAGGATCATAATTAGATTGCTTCTTAGCATGAGTCAAATTTTGTTCACTCACCACATTTGAGACATAATCATTCATCTAGGTTGGTTATGTACGATTTCTGGTGCTTCTTCTTAGAATAGGTTCAGGTTCAGTTTGTGGTGTCAAGGAAAAATATGAATTAGTATCATTAAAAGAAGTAGTAGAAATATGTATGTGCTTATTAAGAGTATCTATATATGAATTATCAGTGATAGAATAAATGTTTGGTAATGGAGTATCAATAAGATTAAAAGGACAAGTACGAAAAGGAAATTCATATTCATGAAAAATTACATCTCTAGAAATAAGAACTTGTTTACTATCCATGTCATACACTTTAAATGTCTTCTGTCCAGGAGCATAACCTATGAATATACATATAAAGGCTCTTTTTGTAAACTTATCTTTCTTGGATGAGTGTTAATAACATAACACAAACAAGTAAAACATTTTAGATCTGTGCAATATGGAAGTTTTTGAAAAAGCATTTCAAATGGTATTTTCTATATTAAAACTAAGCTTGGCAATCTATTTATGATATATGTAGTTGTAAGAATAATATCGGCCTAAAACATAATTGGTAAAGTTAATTGAAACATCAATGATCTTGCAACTTGTAATAAATGTTTGTGTTTCCTCTCTACAACACCATTCTATTGTGGAGTATAAACACATGATTTCTGATGCAAAATTTCTTTAGTTTTGAAACAATGTTTGACATTTATGACTCAAAAATGCAGCTCCATTATCTGTTCTTACTTGTTGAACATTAGTTGAAAACTGTGTTTTAATCATGCAAAAAAAATTGAAAAATTCCAACTGTTTGAGTTTTATGATTCATTAAAAAAATTCCAAGTAGTTTTACTAAAGTCATCAACAATTGTTAAAACAAAATGTGCACCAGATATGGAAGTTGTTCTATAAGGACCTCAAATGTCTATACGCAAAAGCTTTAACATCTTTATTAAAGAACTAGCATTAATAGGAAAAGGGAATCTTTATTGTTTAGACATTGAACATATATCACAAGCTTTATTGCTCCTTTAATCTTTTATTACAAAAGGCAAGTGATCCATGATAGTAGTAGAGGTATGTCCTAGTCTATAATGCCATAAGAAAAAACTATTTGTAACAGAACTAGCACCAAAATGATCAACAATAGTAGAAAAAAGAATTTTGGTAAGTCTAGTCATAAAAAACAAAAAAGATTTTAATGGTCTCTAGATAAAAAAATTGTCTGTCCAAAATGCAGAGTCTAGACATCACTCTTCCCACAACGATTATAAAAAGAATTTCTAGTCGACGAAATAGCTAGCTCCAGTAACGTAGTTGATCATAGATGCAAGGATTCATTTTATTTAAATTTTAACAAACCAGTTATAGTTGTCGGAAATGTTCTAACAATCAATCCTTCTTTATTTCTAAACCAACCAAGAAATGTTCATTCATTGGTTCTTCACTGCCAAACAGTCCTAAGAACATTCACAGGATTTAGCTTGTCAACAAGCTTGAAAATTAGAAGAACCTGATTCAAGTTACCAGATTCATTCGCATGAACCGATCAACTAGATTACTTACCTCCTTAGTGCGATACTGATCGCTACTAGGTGCTGAAACCACTCAAATAATTACGAATTTAAGGGGTTCAGCTAGCTGCTTGCTATTTCTCCAACATTCAACGGGCTCTATTCAAACGAGTTCAAGACTGCAAATATGCATAGGTACAAAAAAATAAATAAATACTAAGATTTAAATAAAACATAGATTAAACCAATTCAATCTCACAAATACATCACTGGAGTTTACTAAATCTCAACTAGGGAAAGAAAAATAAATCAGTCACTTATTATAGACTTTTTAACACAAATGAATTCTTGGAGAGTAGAATAAAGAAGAAAAGTGAAAAAGAAAAAATTGTAGAAGTAGCAGAAGTTGCTGTGTGTGGCCTCAAGAAGAAGAGAGATAACGGATCTGCTTGGTGGTCCCCCTCTTTATAGAAAAAAAGCTAAGGTTTCTTCTTTTATTGATTAGGATCATTTTCCTTGATTTTTGACTTCTCCCAAACTTTTTATAATATTTTTTCCTTGATTTTCGGCTACATATCTTAGCCGAAATGATATTTTTTTCAAATTTAAAAAACATACATTTTAATTTAAATCTGTTGTTGTTCATGACTCTTAGCCTTGTCCAAGGCTAAGTTGTCTGTTTGCTAGACCCAACCTTGCCCAAGGCTTGTTTATGGCCTGATGACTCTTTTTACGAGCTCTTCCTATTTTCATGATGTTTTTTCTCGTTTTATCCTTATATGTTGTCCTACAATAAAATATAGAAAATAGCTCAGATTAAATAGCATAACATCAAGTTTAGCAACCCAAAAATGGATGAAAATGATGTTGTTTTAAGGCACTATTGAAGCGCCCCACACTTATCTTGTGTTTTCTCTCAAGTACTACACTGTACACTCCATCAATCCCTGTCTCTTCACCTTCAACTCACTTACTCCTAATCATTTCATCACAATCTTGCATGTTACACCTCAACCCTCAAATCCCAAGAATAAACCATCAACTAGTAATTTGTAGACTTGCATTTCATGGAACCACACCAATGAATAACTATTTTGACAACATCCAAACACGGCATGAAAGAGTTTTGCAAAGTTAGCACACAAAAATTTCATTAAAGGGACTATCCAATACCTAGTAGAATAGCTATTAAACTTGTCTAAATATAAGGATTCATGCAATTAATTCACGCCAAAAACAAAAAAAGTTGAGCACATTTTGCTTACTTGAAATGTCGCCAACATTTTGGCGTGAAGGCAAACATTTGTGATGAATGTACCCGATTACTCAGTTGGTCATAGTTTTAAGTGGCTACTAGCACTACTTGTAGTCATTTAATTAGAGGAGTATATTATTATTCATGATTTTTTTGTTTTTTTCTTTCATCATGAGTGCGTTTTATGCTCCATTTCACACTTTTACTTTACCTATTTTTGAAAGTGAGTGCGTTTTATGGTCCATCTCACTCATCACATGATAGTCAAAGTACATAATTCTAGACAAGTTATAGAAGAGTTCTTTTTTAGGATTGATATTCACCGAAAATAAAGGAAAATTATTGTTGTTATCATTATTATTTTGAAAAGGCAACTCTCAAACAAGTCATGTTCAATATGTAATCAAAGATAATCATTAATAGTGTGAAAAGATGAAAAACAAGCTACAGTTCCTAAAAGATTACTATAAACGCAATTCAATTTTTGAAATATCTCATTTGAGTTATTTAAAAATAATAGAGAGGCAGTTGTTAAAGTCGGAGTCAAAAATTGTTGGAGGTGCATATGTGATGTAGCAAAAATTAGACAAGACCAAAATATCTCGGATAATATGCCAAAAAGAAAAACTAGCTACTTAAGATTTAGAATGCAGAATGTAGAATGCAGAATGCCTCTCCCTCACACTTAAACTACATATTGTCCCCAATGTGATGCAAATAATAAAAAATAAAAATAGAGTGACAGATTAACTCCCCTAGTTAATTAACTTGGAAGTGGGACACGCTGAAGGCAATTGTGTTTGTTCTTCTGCCTCACCAGCAGGTCACAACTATATGTTTTTTGATCAGCCATGCTTGGAGTAGAGGAGACTTAGTTTGGCAGAGGTTGTAAGCAAGCAGAGGGAAATGTGAAGTCGGTTCGATATGAAAGGAAAGTGGGTGTCAGTGTTAAGCGAATAGGGTAATGTGGGCAACTTGGTCATTTGAGGTGTTAGGGCAAAATAAATAGAATAGGTGTTAAGTGGTCGCAGCATAAGCCTTAGGCAAGGCTTATGTAAACATCCCAGATTAAAACCCAAAAATTATGTGCATGTCACCTCTATTAAAAAGCTGCAAATGATCTAAAAACTTCCAGTTATGAAAAATAAGCAAGAAGACGATAGAAAAAAATGAAAAATAATAAAAAAGATGAAATTAAAATTACAAAATCTTAAAAATAAAGGAAAAGAAAACTGAATGACTTACCTCCCATTTAATGCCCTTATTTAACGTCCTAAGCTAGAGATTGTCAGTTCTTAAGCCCTCTAATCAGTCTATCTTCTTATAAGCTACTTAGCTCGTTAGAACTTATCATCGAAAGGGTCTCCAATCCTCTCAAGAATACAAATTTCAAATGTTCAAGCGGCAGTTTGAGCTCCAGTTTTGGTAGCTGTAAAATAGAAGGTAAACATTTTATGTTAGAAATAGGAAGGTTAGCGCACGATGCATTACTCCTTTAAGGTTTAAGTACCTCCAATTCGAATACCATATCTTATGAATTCTCTTTAGCAATAAGATCCTCTTCTAAAATTTTTAAGTTATTCACATCAAAGCCATTAGAAAGCACTATGCTCAGCTTATCATCATGGCTTGAATCAAAGTATTTTTTACTTAGAGAATCTATAGTATCAAATCCATACATACAAGGCACATTACTAAGATACTTCGTATCATCATAGATGTTAAATTTTATCGTTTCTCCATCAAATTCCATTGTGAGTGTATCATCATGCACATCTATTTTGTTGGTTATCTTCTTGTATTTGACCAAAAAATTCTCCTATGGTATAAATATGTTGTTGGTTATCTTCTTGAAATGTAGGACACATGTCTGTAAGATGTTCAGGATGCTCACAAATTCTAAAAACCCTTGCTCGATGGTTATTCCTTACAGCCATATTTTTCACCAAATGAGTTAGTTCAGAAATTTGGGATTCAAGAGATGAAATACTTACCTCATTCACCCTCCTTGGGGTGTCTCGCATTTTCCCAAACTGCCGTAAGTGATAGCCACGATTGTTATCATTTCTCTGGATTCTCGAGGTGTTTTGTTCATTATGTCATCATCACTTACTGCATATAACATTCTTCTTTCTATGGGCAACACACCTTCATAAAGATAGCGAATGACTTGAGATATCAAATTATGGATAACTTGCGCACAACCGCTTCAATCTTTCCTAATAATCATCGAGACTTTCTGAATCTCTTTGCTTGATTCTATATATTTCTCTCCTCATTCCAGCAGCTTTGGAGCTGGAAAATTATCTATCTAAAAAAAATTTTATAATATCAGTCAAAGTAATAATCAAACCAGGAGTTAAATAAAACAACCAACGTTTATCTACATCATCCAAAGAAAAAGGGAACACTCTCAATTTTATTTATTCTTCAGAGACTTCTTGTGGCTTCATGGTTGAGCACATAATATGGAATTCCTTGAGATGCTTATGCAGGTCTTCATTCTTCAATCCTTAAAGCTTTGGCAGCAAATGAATCAACCCAGATTTAAGCTCAAACGTATCTTTCAAGGCTGGACAAGTGATGCAAAAGGGTTGTTGGTTGGTAGCTGAGGCTGCTAGCTCCCTTGAGGTGCATTCCTCGACCATTTTCTTAGTTTCTACATCAGTTTCAATAGCTACACTGCTATCTGCAAAATCGTGTCCTATTGACACGTTCTTCTCTTTAGTTAGGTCTGTTTTTTTAAGCGTTTTTTGGTTTTCTCGATTTTTGGATTATAAAAAAAAGGTTTTTTGCTATCAGTCCTGGTCATAAAAAAGAAAAACAATAAGTTAATCTCAATTCCCTAGCACCAGTGCCAAAATTTAGTGGGTATCGAATCCACCAAAAATAGATTCCTAATTAACCAATAAAACAATATTGTACTAGTGATAAGAATTTTCGAATCCATAGAAAATTGGAAACCAATTTTTTTCCTTGACCAATGAATAAAAAGCAAAAAAAAAGGAATTTTGATAGATTTAACATCAAGGCGAAATATGAATAGAAAATAAGCAAGTTGATGCGGAACCCAATGATCAAATATTATATCAAGAACCTCACATATATATTTAGCATAGATAACTTAAAACCCTAAACAAATTCTCCCTACCATACCCACAACTAACATGTAATTGAGAACTTAGGTGATTTGGATGAAAGAAGTAAGAATGAATAAACACCACAAGATAACTTGATAAATTAATTCAATTCTTGATGCAACAAGAAGAATAAGAATTCTCACTTGTCAAAGTTCTATCAAAGGAAATGAAATTCATTTAATAATCGAAGTGTGTCATATTACATAGAAAAGAGATATTTATAGGTTAAAACACCTAGATTCTATTAAAGGATCATAATTAGATGACCTAGGAAAACATGAACATAATTTGAATGATCTAGAAAAACATGGTATTAAATAACCTAAAGGAACATGGTATTAAATGACATAGGAAAACATGATATTAAATTACCTAGGGGAACATAATATTAAATGACATAGGAAAATATGAACATAATTTAATTATTTAGGAAATGACCAAAATGATCTTAGACATTCGTTCTAAATTTTTCCCAAGAAAACATGAACATAATTTAATTATTTAGGAAATGACCAAAATGATCTTAGACATTCGTTCTAAATTTTTCCCACATACTTGGACAAAATTAAAGATCTTCTTTGGCTTTTTTAATTCTTCAAATAGTTCAAATGTGCTAAGTTCTTGTTATATCCATCTTTGTATGAATTCTTGAAATGTATGTTTTAGCTTCTTGGCTTGAAATCTTGTGATTAGACTAACTGCATTGTAATATCTTCTTCATACTTCTTCTTAATGCCTTTTGAATCCACATCTACATCATTCCCTCATTTTTCAAAAGAATTCGTCCTCGAATCTGCATTCATATCAAATAGAGAAAGATTAGAAATATTAAAAGTAGCGGACTAAGAATACTCATAAGGGAGATTAATCCAATAAGCATTACCATTGATTTTCTCCAACACTTGAAATGGTCCATCGCCTCTCGGATTTAGCTTTAACTTCCTTCGTTTTGGAAACCTTTCCTTGCGCATGTGTACTCAAACCCAATCTCCAGGTTTAAGTACAACTTGTTTTTGCCCTTTATTAGCACTTTGAGCATAAACTTGGTTCTTTTTAATCTGCTCACATGCCTTCTGATGGATAGCTTTAACCATTTCATCCTTATTCTTATCATCTAAGCTAGAAATTTCACTTAAAGGTAATGGCATTAAATCTAAAACAGTTAATGGATTAAAACCATACACAATTTTAAAATGTGAAAAATCTATAGAAGAATGAATAGTACGATTATATGTAAACTCATTGAATAGCAAATAATCTTCCTAAGTTTTCAAGTTCTTACCAATAACAGCACACAATAAAGTTCCCAAAGTTCCATTAACAACTTCAGTTTGACCATCAATTTGTGGATGACAAGTAATAGATACAAAAGTTTAATTCCTAACTTATTCCACAAATATTTCTATAAATGACTCAAGAATTTAACATCACGATCAGAAACAATAGTCTTAGGTACACTATGTAACCTTACTATTTCTCTAAAGAATAAATCAGCAACATTTGTTACGTCATCGGTTTTGTGACATGTAATGAAATGTGTCATTTTGCTAAAATTGTCAATTATAACAAATATGTTATCTTTAACTCTTCTACTTTTAGGCAAACCTAACATAAAATCCATATAAATGTCAATCCAAGATTCAGTAGGAACTGGTAATAGAGTGTATAAACCATGCGGTTTGGACTTATATTTATCCTGTCTACATGCAATACAAGATGAACAAAGTTTTTCAACATCCTTACGCATGTTTAGCAAATAAAAATGCTCAGTCAAAATGTCCAAAGTTTTATGCACACCAAAATAACCCATTAATCCCATTTATGAGACTCACAAACAAGCAATTCACGCAATGAGCATGTAGGCACACAATTATTTTCTACGAAATAAAAATCCCTCATACCTATAAAACTTATCCAATTCAGCATGTTCACAAGCAGCATAAACATTGTAAAAATTAGAATTAGTAGCATACATATCTTTGAGTTACTCTAATCCTAATAACTTAGAACTAAGTGTAGAAATTAAAGCATACTTTATAGATAATGCATATGCCACATCATTGTTTTTACCTTGCTTGCAATGAATCACATAGGAAAAAGTCTCAATGAACTCTATCCACTTTTGCATGCCTTTTATTCAGCTTTCCTTGTCCCTTTAAATGCTTGAGGGACTCATAATCAATATGAATCACAAACTCTTTTGGAAGTATGCAATTGGATATTTATCTTACATCAAAGCAACTCCAATTCCTATTTTAGAAGCATCACATTTAATTACAAAAATTTTAGAAAAATCAGGCAAATAAAGAACAGATGTAGAATACAAATTTTCTTTCAAAGTTTTGAATGCATGCTCTTGCTCTTCTCCCCATTTAAGTCCAAACTCTTTTTTAACTACTGTAGTTAAAGGAACAGCAATAGTTGATAAATTTTTCACAAATCTCCTGTAGAAACTAGCCAGCCCGTGAAAACTCCTCACATCGTATACACTCCTAGGTGTTGGCCATTCTTTTATAGCTTTTACTTTGTCACTGTCAACCTCAACTCCCTTTGTGCTAACAATAAACCCTAAAAACACAACTTGATCAAGGCAAAAAATACACTTTCGTAAATTAGCAAACAATTGTTCCTTTCTCAAAACTTTTATAACAGTTCTAACATGCACAAGATTATTCAAAGACTTGCTATAAATTAGAATATCATCAAAATAAACTACAACAAACTTTCCAAGAAATTCATGCAAGACATGATTCACTACCCTCATGAATGTGCTAGGTGCATTGTTAAATCAAATGGCATAACCATCCACTCATATAAACTATATTTAGTTTTGAATGCAGTCTTTTATTCATCACCTAGTTTCATGCGAATTTCGTGATATCCACTTTTCATATCAATCTTTGTAAAAAATACATGCACCATGAAATTCATCTAACATATCATCTAATTTAGGAATATGATTGGGATACTTTCCAGTGATTTTATTGACTGCCGACAGTCAACACATATCCTCCATGATCCATCTTTCTTAGGAACTAGCAACACAGGAATTGTACATGGAGTTATGCTCTCCCTTACATACCTTTTTGCTTAGAGTTCATCTACTTGCCTTTGGAGTTCTTTTATTTCATCTGGATTACTCCTATATACTGGTTTATTAGGAATTACAAAACCAGAAATGAAATCAATTTGATGCTCAATACCCCTTAAAGGTCGTAATATATTCGGTATATCATCAGGCAACACATCTTCAAGCTCCTGCAACAAAGAAATAAACATACTAGGCAGATTTGGATTAAGGTTAGTTTTAGAGAAATAAATTTCTCTAAACTTAATCACTATGAAAGCTCTCTTACTTACATAAGCACTCCTTAATTCTCTTTCTTTTGAATACAAACCTAGTTTGTTTTCACTTTTTTCTTCTCTCATTATACTTTTCTATCTTTTGTTTCCCTCTTTCTTTTTCTCACTGGTGCAATCACTCACTACTAGGCTGTTATTTTTTTCTTTTCTTTTCCAGCCTCTTTTTCCTCATTTTTGTTACTTCTCTCACTACCCGAATTCCCATTAAAAGCTTATATTATCTTTATTTGATCCTTATATACTTCTGAATGAGCTAATGGCGTAAGTGTGAAATCTCTACCATTCAAATTAAGTGAGTACCTATTTGTGTACCCATAATGTATGGCTTTTCTATCAAATTACCAAGGTCACCCTAAGAACAAATGACCAACTTGCATGGGTACTACATCACATAATACTTCATCAACATATCTCCCAATGGAGAATGGAATTATAACTTGTTTAATCACCTTCACTTTTCCACAATATTCAATCATTGCAACTTGTAGGGTTTTGGGTGCTTTTCACATTTTAAACCTAATTTCCCCATGAAAGTAGTACTATATATATTTGCACAACTCCCTCCATCAATGATCACAACATAAACATTCCTACTTACAAGGCATCTTGTATGGAACATATTTTTCATTTGTTCTAAACTTTCTTCGTTAACTTGCATGTTAAGAGCTCACCTAATAACCAATGATTCTCCACAGGTAGCATACTCAACATCATCATCATAATCTTTTAAAGGTGGTATATTATCACAATCAGAATCAGATTCAAACTCAACATCCCCATTGTCCCTAATAAACATGACCTTCTTATTTGGAAATTGTGAAGTAATATGTCTCACACCCAAACACCTGAAACATTTAATATTTTTATGTTTATTAGTAGATGTAAGATCAAAATTACTTTTAATAGATGATGAGGTACCTTTATCTTTATCTTTATTGAAATCTATGGCTTTCTCCTTGGAACCAAAGCTCTTCTTCTTAGTCTTCTCCTCTTTCTTATACTACTTTGAATTCTAATTGCTATTAGAATCAAATATGACCTTGTTGTCTCCTTACTTTTTAATTGTCTTTCTACTTTCATGGCCATATTAACCATCTCTTCAACTCAACATAGTGATGTAATTCAACTATATCAGCAATTTCTCTATTCAAGCCACTTAGAAATTGTACCATGGGAGCTTCTCTATCCTCATCTATATTTACTCGAATCATGGCTATTTTCATTTCTTTGTGATAAGTTTCAATTGATTTAGACCCTTAAGTGACCTTTTACAATTTTTGATGGAGCTCTCTATAGTAAAATGATGGAACAAACTTTTTTTCTCATGATAGCTTTCATTTGAGTCCAGGTGGTGATGGGTGCCTCTCCATTATGTCTCTTAGAGATGAGTAATTGATCTCACCAAACCAAAGCGTAATCAATAAATTCAACGACTACCAACTTCACCTTCTTCTCTTCAGAGTAGTTATGACATTCAAATATCAACTCAACTTTTAGCTCCCATTCTAGATAAGTTTCAGCATTATTTCTACTTTGAAAAAAAGGAATCTTATTCTTAATAGAATTAATTTTACTGTCCCTCTTTTTGGGTCTTCTTTGCACTGTTGACTCTTCACTATCTTCATCTATTTTCCTTTTTATCTCGTCATCATTCAATATATTTTCTCTTCCCCTATTTTGCCTATTTTGATTAGGACTACCTTGTCGACCCCGAAGGCTATCTATATCACCCTTCATGTTGTCTATGTCCGTATTATGCTTCTCAAACTGCCTTTGCATTACTTCTAACGCAAAGGTTATGACATTCATGGTTATTTCACGTTTCTCACTTCTAGAATTTGACATGATGTAAAACCTACAAGAAAAATGTTAGTAAAAAAAATTTCTCACAACATTGCCTTATGTGTTTCACTTTTGAACAGATTTGTCACTTCTCTCATGTTTTCACTCAGAATTTTGGCTTTTATCCTCTTCTACACTCACACCCTCAAGCCTTTTACCCATCTATTCTCTTCTTTAAGTTGTACTTCATAATTGAAAACAGCTCAATCAAGATAAACAAGTAGTTGCTTATGTGACACTTTAAGGAATCCTAATGAATGAGAAGGTAAACAATTACTACTAGATGCAAATTAGATAAACAAAAACAAAATCTAAACACACGAATTAAGGTGGGTGTGTTTCTTTAAATTCATTAAAGTAATTAAGATGCAATTAGCTACTTTTAGTGTAATAAAAACAAGAGGTACATGAAAAAAAAAAACAAAACTAAGAATACAAGAAAATGATTTTTGACTATTAATAATAGAATTCAAATCACTCCTAATGAGAAATCTGAATATGTAAACCTATAATCTATTCCCAATATAAGCTACACTCTACACAATAAAAACTATGCTATTGTGAGACAATATATCTAAAGTGGATGCATTTTAACTAAGATGGGTAGAATTAAAAGTTCAACGAACACACCTTTTCTCTTTTGCAATAGAAGCCGATTTTAATATTTCTTTTTTTCATTTCTTCTTTTTTTTTTAACTTTTCCTTCGATTTTTTTTAACTCCGCTAACAAGAACAAAATATGAAAAGACAAAGAACACATAACTGAAGAATAAGAATAAGGTGCACCCAAAATTAAGAATAATAAAGATAGAAGTTGAACAGTCTAAACAAATAAGAACAAAAGGATAAACATAGATAAATCAAACACAAATGATACCTAGAGATTTATCCAAGGCCAAAGCTCTGATACCAAACTAATGCAGAACCCGATGATCAAAGATTACATCAAGAACCCCACATATATATTTAGCATAGATAACTTAGAACCCTAAACGAATCCTCCCTACCAAACCCACAACTAATCTGTAATTGAGAATTTGGATGATTGAGATGAAAGAAACAAGAATGAATAAATGACACAAGATAACTTAAAAAGTTAATTCAATTCTTGATGCAACAAGAAGAATAAAAATTTTCACTTGAAAAAATTCTACCAAAGCAATGAAATTCATTCAATAATTGAAGTGTGTTATATTACATATAAAAGAAGATGTTTATAGGCTAAAACACCTAGATTCTGCCAAAGGATTATAATTAGATAACCTAGAAAAATATGAACATAATTTAAATAATCTAGTATGGTATTAAATGATCTAGAAAAATATGGTATTAAATGACCTATGGAAATATGGTATTAAATGACCTAGTAGAACTTGGTATTAAATGACTTAGGAAAATATAGTATTAAATGACTAAAGAAAACATGAATATAATTTAATTATCTAGGAAATGATCAAAATGATTGTAGACATTCATTCTAAAATTTTTCCCCACACTTGGATGAAATTAATGATCTTCTTTAGCTTCTTTGATTCTTCAAATAGTTCATATGTACTAAGTTCTTGTTGTATCCATCTTTGTACGAAGCCTTAAAATATATGTTTTAGCTTCTTGGCTTGAAATCTTGTGAGTGGACCAGCTGACATTGTAATTTCTTCTTCATGTTTCTCTTTAATGCGTTTTGAACCCATGTTCGCATTAAATGTAATATAAACCGAAATTTTGGCTGCAAGTTAAAGACTAAAGAGATTATAAAAAGGATTTCTAGTCAACAAAATAGTTAACTCTAGTAACGTAGTTGATCATATATATAAGGATCCATGTTATTTAAATTTTAGCAAACCAGTTATAGTTGTCAAAAATGTTCTGACAACCAATCATTTCTTATTTTTAAACCAATCAAGAAACGTTAATTAGTTGGTTCGTTGCTACCAAACAATCCTAGGAACATCCACAGGATTCAACTTGTCAATGACCTTGAGAACTAGAAGAACCTGATTCAAATTGTCAGATTCATCAGCGTGAATCGGTCAATCAGATTATTTGCCTCTCCAGTGTAACACTGATCACTACCATGAGTTGGAACCATTTAAACAATTACGGATTTAAGGGATTCGGCTAGTTGCTTGCTATCTCTCGAATGTTCAATGGGCCTAGTTCAAATGAATTCAAGACCGTAAATATGTGTAGGTACAGAAAAATAAATAAACACCAAAATTTAAATAAAATATATATTAAACCAATTCGACCTCACAAATACATCGTTGAAGTTTACTAAATCTCAACTAGGGAAAGAAAAATAAATCAACTCATGTTGGACTTTTTAACACAAATGAATTCTTGGAGTAGAAGAAGAAAAAAGATGAAAAAGAAAAAAATGCAAAAGCAGTAGAAGCTGCTCCGTGCGACACTAAGAAGAAGAGAAATGATGGATCTGCTTGGCAACCGCCCTCATTATAGAAAAGGAATTAAGATTTTTTTCTTTTGTTGATTAGTTCATTTTTTTATTTTTGGCTTGTCCCAAGCTTTTTAGAATATTTTTTCCTTGATTTTTTGTCCCCAAATCTTGGCTAGAATAATATCTTTTTTCATATTTGAAAAGAACAAGTTTTAATTTAAATCTACTACTTTGCACGACTTTTAACCTTGCCCAAGGCTTAATTATCTGTCTGCTAGACCCAAGCCTTACCCAAGGCTTGTTTCTAGACTGATGATTCTTTTTACGAACTTTTCCTCTTTTCATGTTTTTTTCTCGTTTCATCCTTATATCTTGTCTTGCAATAAAAAAAGAAAATAGTTTCAATTATATTGCATACTATCAAGTTTAATAACCCAAAAGTGAGTGATAATGATGTCGCTTTAAGGCACTATCAACAGCTTTTCCTTTCATAAACTTTGCTACTTCCTCCTGGATCGTTTTAGCAAATTTTGCCCTTCATTCTTCATTTACTGCTCCTTTATTCATATCCAATAGTGAATCAACTGCATTTGTATAGTTCTTGCCTTTAGTTTGTGCTCTTTGCTTCTTCTTTTCTTTATCCCGGTGAGAATATTTGTGCAACTTAAAACAATTGTCGTTTATGTGACCATCATGATTACAGTGATCATAATGTAAGTCTGATCTCTTCTTGAATGAAGCAAGTGCACTAGTTCGAACACGTATTATAATGGTAAATTTAGATATCGTCCTATGAAGACTAATATAAAAATTACTAAAATCTTAACTAATTGATATTATTTGGCCAACGACTAAAAGAATGAGTATAAACTAAAGCTTAACAAAGAAAATGATACATTATGACTAATTAACAATCAAGATATAATGACGGTTAAGATCTTAGAATCCACCATAAGTTCAATTATTAATTTTTTTAATTCAATCTATAACCAGAACTTTCACCCAATTTCATTCAATTATGTAGTAATCTCTTTCTCAAGTTCAACTACCCTACCTACTTCATAATAACACACATATCTTTATGGATTAGTATGAATTGGAGCATTAATATTCAATCATCAAATATATAGATCATGTCAGGTATCTCTACTCACATTCAATCTATTGTGCTAACTTAATATTGTAATGAACAATCAAAATCTCAATTCAATCATTTATCATAAATCAATAAATAGGTGATCAATCTATTTATGCATGAAGCCACAAGATAATACATATGGACTAGAAAAAAGGGCTTTCATAGATTAAATAAAGAAATCACAAAGTATCCCTTAGGTTTTAATCAAAGATCCCAACAAAAAAGTTTAGTTACCCATCCTCAAGAAAATTGCAAGAATCAAATCTAAAGAAAACATGAAACGATTAAGAATAACCCACTAGAAGAAGCTCTTGATTTCTGCAGTCATCTTCTCTTTTCTCCTCCTCCAGTTTCCCTTTTCTTTTTGAGATAATCCCTTTTTTATATAGTTCCAAACCTAATACTTTGATAATGTCCAAATCTAACCTAGCACGTTTCGCAGCCATGTCAAATTGGCACATGGCTGTGTCTTCCTCAAAATAACGTCGATTTCCAGCTTGTAGACATGACACGGTCGTGTCTCTTAGGCACACAATCATGTCTCTCTCACAGAACGAAACAGAAATGTTGGCTTCTCAACACATGGCCATGTGTTAACTCGATATAGGGCACACGGTCGTGTCTCTTTCACTAAACAAAACATAAACGCTGGCTTCTTAACACATGGCCTTGTGTAAACTCGGTATAAGGCACACGGTCGTGTCTCTTTCAATGAATGAAAAAGAAATGCTAGCTTCTTAACACATAGTCGTGTGTTAACTCGACATAGGGCACACGGTCATGTCTTTCAGGAACATGGTTGTGTCTCACTCCTCTTCAGAAATAGAAACGCTAGCTCCTTAATACGTGGTCATATTATGGCCATATCTCTGATATCTTCATGTTTCAACCCTTTTTTGCCCAAATCTTGCTCCAATCCACTCTAATTTGCTTCCAAGTCTCATAATCATTCTTGAAAAGTGTTAAAGACAATCCAACAGTATATGTGGTAAAAATCAATCCAAATTAACTCAAATGAAATAGAAAAATATATATATAATTCAATTATATCAACTCTCCCACACTTGAATTTTTGTTTGTCCTCAAACAATCTTAAATTCATCCCATAGCAAAACCATAAATGAAATCCTCCTCATCAAGATTATATTACCTTAGATAACATAAAATAATATGTACACAGACACAATCATCTATGGAAGACAATTCAGCAACTTTAAAATATAAACTCCAGCTAGTCCCATCTTAATCTTACAAATTAAGTATCCATAATATTCTATGAGTCATTCAATTATCTGTAATATCCAAGCTTTATAACCCAAAATATAACCAAGCTCAGTTGGCAAAAGAGTAGGCACACATGCAACTTTACTTTTACCTTTTTTTTCAATTTTTTAAACCATACTAGTTTGTCCGAAATGTTAGTCAACCTTTTTACGCAAGTGCAGACATTGGTAATGTCGACCCTCAGTTACTCAGTTAGTCACACTTTCGAATGGCTACTAGCTCTACTCATGACCACCATTTTATTTTTCAAGCTAAATCAATCCACTAAGGAGTAAGCCCTCCCTACCAAAGGCAGCTGCGTTCCCAAAACTCAAATTTGAGACCTCTAATTAAGGTAACATAGCACTGAAATGCTAAACTACACCCATTGGTAGTGTAAAATTAAGTGATTAGTGGAGTAATTTGGTTTTTTTTTTAGCTACTAGTTCTACTCATGAACACCATTTTATTTTTCGAGTCAAATAGGTCCATTAAGAGGTAAGTCCTCCCTACCAAAGGTAGTTGCATTCCCAGGACTCAAAATTGAGACCTCTGGTTAAGCTAGCATAGCGTCAAACCGCTAAGATACGCTCATTAGTGGTGTAAAATTGAGTGATCAGCTGAGTATTTTATTTTTATTTTATTTAATTATTATGTTTTTTGCATACATATATATCTAATCCTATACCAAAATACACTTTCTTTTGTAAAAAATTATTTAGTTT
>NW_019014545.1:609858-622198 GCF_000150535.2 Carica papaya
AGATGTCTGGATTTGTAATCTTCCCCTAGCTACCTTTTCCCTCATTTCTACAACTTCTCTTTGCCCAGAATGCTCTTTATCTGTTAGTTTAGTAGCTATTTTGATGGGTACACATCACGAAATTTCTTTTTTGCCAAAAATATCAACTATGAAATGACGAGCGATTATTTCTTTCTTTCTCATCATCCTGATAGCAGAGTTTGGACACTTGATTCTTCTAGTATGTACACTTCCAGGACTCTTTTTACTCATTATCCATAACCCTAATTACCATATGAGGTTTCTACTAGGCTTTTCAGAGAGCTAAAGTTCTGTCAATGCTTAAGGTTTCTTTCCAAAACTAAATAGGCTCAACAAAAACGATCTATTACAAGTTCACAAACCTGATCAAGCTCCTTTTCCATATGTATGTGTCATGTGCTTGAGGGAGGCTGAATCTCATTCCCCATGTCTGTATTATGAGGTGGCTTGGAAACTACTTTTCTTTAAAGAAGAAAAACTACTAAAAAAGCACCAAGAGAACGCAACCATATTCGTAGGAACTTCCAAATCAATCAACACATCAATGAGGTTCCCGAAGTCCTGGATGCTATAAAGTGATTGGCCCTTATCAAAAAACCCAAAGCCCAGTAACAACCATTCACCATAGTCCTTTCTCTCCTCATCAACTCATCTATAGTCAGAATGCATTCCCTTCCAGCCTCCCACGCAAAGAAAGCCACTCTAAGAGGGACTTTCATCTTTATTTCAGAAAAAAAGAGGGATTTTAATCTTCCAAATTTGTCTAAAAGAAAAATTCAATCCATGACTTTCCTACTTAGTCAAGAACTTGTAGTAGGATCTGACCGAAAACACTCATGTAGAAGTAAGATTCCAGAAAGGTTGATTATTGCTTCCAAGGAGACCACATAGCAAGGAGATTTTCATATTCAGAAATCTCCCAATCATTTAGATTTCTCATCACATTTACCTGCCATTCGAAAACCCCCCTCCACTATCTTTGGACAAGTCACTAATCAAAATAATGAGAGACAGCGTAGCAAGGAGATTTTCATACTCAGAACTCCCCCAATCATTTAGGTTTCTCATCACATTTACCTGCCAGTCCAAAACCCCACCATCCCCATCTCTGAACAAGTCATTGATCAAAATATCTTTTTGTTGAGATATATTGAATATCTAGGAAAACTGTTCTCTGAGAGTACCACAATCCAACCAAATATTGTGTTAAAAGTGGACTCTGTCACCCTTGCCTACCCTCCATTTAATACAGTTCTGGAATCTCTCTCTTCCACTAGGCCGAGTTCTTAAAATCTACTAATTGGACTTCTGTGCAGGTATCATCTTCTCACCCATTTCAGTCAATTTGTTTGAGCAATTGTAGCTTTCCCTGAAGATATTGATATGGAAACTATTGCGTAGAGATTTTTTATGTATTTGGTTTTATGTGGGTTCTTCCCCTTCCCTAAATGCTCCCATTCCATGCTCGTCAAGGGAGGTGGACTTAAGAAGGAAGCTTCTTTCCATGTTCTTTAAGAGATGTCGACTAAAGAAGGAACCGAGGAGCTCTTTGTGCTCGTTTCTGGTGTTGTGGTTAGAACATAATATAGGTTCTTCAAGGATCATTGCTACCTTCCTTCTTTACTTTGTGACAGATTGGTTCTCTTTACTTCTTTATGGGCAAAGGGCACGCATTCTTTAGAGATATTTCCTTGGATGCTCTACCATGGGACAGAGAAGTTATATTGCTTTGATTTTTGTGTTCTTTTCACTGATGTTTTAGGAGGATTCCTTGTGATCTGTTGTATCCTTTTTTCCTCTTTCTATTAATAATTTTTTTTTCCTTAAGAACACAAAGTAACCTAATATATTTGCTATTTCCAGTGTCATACAGTCCAAACACCTTACACCTTACACCTTACTATTTTTGTTAGTTCATTTTATTCCTAGTCTTTTTTTTTTAAATACATTGTATTTCTAGTCTTATTCTTCAGTTATTTACCACTTATATACCGAATATAACCAACATATTACAGATTACTGAGGTCCAAATAATTAAAAGAAAAAGATGGGAAGAGGACTTCAAGGATATAACTGTCTCACAGGTTTACATTGGAAAACATGATTTTTAGATGGAGCACGGAATATTTGACTGATCAATAAAGCACCCAAAAGAAACAGCTTATTAGAATACTTGCTAAAAGAGTTGAAGGATATTCAGTACTTAAAAAATGGAATAATTTAGTTAAAAAGCAGAATCACCTTGCTATTAGTGCAAAGGTCCCTCCTCTTCCATCAATATAAACAGCCTCACTTATGTAAGGTTCTGAACTGAAACGGGAGTCCTGCTGCTTTAGAAATTTGTCCCCGAGCATTCGAGCAAGGTTCAAACCTATAGGGGTTAAAAAAAACGTGAATATAAACATTCAACTTTTGTAAGCTGCAACAAATGGATTTAGTAGTTTAGCAGTTACCACAAAGCCGAGTTTCCCCATCTTTCAACGGTTCTCCAGTTTCTTGGATTCGCAATCTTTCAGAAGAGCTAGTTATTCTATGATCTTCTGTCAACTTAATCTGCTTCCCATCAATGCTGCCACAATAAATCATGTTCAATCAGAGGGACAATGTTAATCTCCAGGAAACCATAAGTACCATACAGATATTGGAACTGCAAAATAGGCTTAATCAATATGCATCTATATATCATCAACCAAAGAATTAAGAGAAAACAAATACCATCAGACTTTCAAGTGAAAATGCTTAATGTAAATGTCGTTTAAGTAACTGATTTATTGTATCACCTTCCAGTATCAATATTAAGAAATCAATTACAAACAGCTTTCATATAGCAGTTATGAACCATAAGAACTTTTATCATTTGATTTGGGGGAGGCAGGGAGCAGGGTGAGAGACTGAGAACCAAAGGTAACTTAACAAGAAACAAAATCAAGATTTGGGGAATAGACTTTATGGCACATTCTAGAAACCTTCCAAATGAAAAAACTGAAAAGAAGTACATACTTCATAACACAAGCTGAATCCCCAACATTTGCACATTGCACAAAGAAATTTTCACCATCATCAATCCACACCAAAAGCACTGTTGCAGTACAGCCCTGCAAGGAACATGTTATTACAGTACACAAAAGTGTGGTAGCATAAATTAGTAAAGATTACAGGCAGTTCATGTTAGAAACATAAGTCTACCAAAGAAGCAGGATTGTGGTATTAACATTCTAGTCGTGCAATCCCATATTCTACATTATGGTGAAGCTAAACAACACTATCAAATTGGAAGCAACAAAAATGGAGGAGATGCCCCAAGTAGATTTACAAAAATAATTATGTTCCCCACTTAAGTTTAACAAAAAATTTATTTTATCCTCTTATCTTTATTTCTGCCTCACTGCATAACAAAGCAAGCCATTACTCTGCTGAATCATCCCAGATTGTAAGAAGTTTCTTTTTTTTATTTCCAGTAAAAATAAAATAAATAGGGGAATAAGTGGCGGGCTTGTCCCACCCAGTAATGGTTGGCCAGGAAGTTTGGCTATGTTTTGCCTCTTGTGAAATTCTGCTACAGGAACCAGAATCTCTTTCTCTTTGACTGTTAGAAAAGAAAGCTAGATTCCCTAAGATGAGAGTACAGAAGAAACGAACAAGTTTTCACTCTTAAAAAATTTACCTGTGGTCATGCGTAAAGCATACAAGGAAGAAATAAATGGAAGGAATAACCAGGAAAATTGCAGTACAAGCTCAATAACATCAAGCAAAAGGATAGACTTTAGGAAAGGAGTGATGTAGAACAAGAAAATCATACAGTGGATACATTTTAATACTATGAGATATTTATGTAATTATAATGCCTACGTATTATATTATTTCAAAAAAAAATAATGACTATGTATTATTAAGGTATTTAGCTTATTTGGGAACTATTACCTATAAGCTTAATAGTGGCATGAGTTTATTATTTCATATTAATTAGGATCTTATTTAGTTATTATCTACTATAGATAATTCAATTAATTACCTTAGTTTCCCATTTAATAGAATTCCTCAATAAACTTAAGAATTCCTACTTTAATTGTCCTCTGGTATCTTGGTTATTTGATAGAGTATTCAAATGATTAATATATAAATCAAGTATTAATTTGATTATTAAGGGTTGGTGATCAGAACATGACCGCACACTTCAAGCTAATTTGGAAAGCTAAGGCACCCCCTAGAGTGGCGTTTTTTACTTGGGAGGCGGCGAGAGATAGCATTTTGACCATTGACATGTTAAAAAGGAAGGGAAACATTATGGTGAATAGATGCTACTTTTGTAAAGCTGATGAAGAATCTTGTTACCATTTATTCTTGGGCTGTCCAGTAATTAACAGTGTTTGGGCAATGGTTTTTGGGGTGCTGCGTTTGTTTTGGGTTAGAGCTGGTAATGTAAGTGGGGAACGTCGGGCTTGAGCGGGATATTGTAAAAAGAATAAGCATAAATTCTTGATACCACTTACCATTTTTTGGGCTGTGTGGAAGGAAAAAAATGCGAGGGCGTTTGAGAGCATTGAAACTAATATTCTAAATATTAAAAATAGATGATTTCATACTTTTGGATCTATCTTGTTAGGTCATGATGTGCATGATTGGAAAGACATTGGAGTAGTTATGGACCATTTAATAGATATGTAACTATTTTGTATACAGGTGGTATCCCCTTGGTACTTTTGTGAATAAAATTTCTCTCTTTTATTTCAAAAATAAAAATTAATTTGACTATTAAGATTTGAGATTTTCAATTTTTGTTAATAAATTTTCTCCAAGTATTGTGTTCAAACTCTTTTTCTTCTACATCAATAATCAAAGCATGAATTTGATTATTCATGCAACCATTATTTTCCACCCAAACATCCCAACCAACTGGAAAAAAGCAGTAGCCTCAAAGCGGGGAAAAAAACCTAAAAGCATAAATTAAGTTGCGACCTGTTTGAGGGAGTAACCACTATATGCCACGAACCATCTCCTTTTATGTAGGAAGATCTTGTCACTATCATTGATGACACAACTCAAAGGAGCAAACTAATAAATGAGGTTATTCAGAAGTTCAATACTGAACAGCCAGCTAATTAAAACAAGTCAATAGATGAGGTTATTGAGGAGATTGTGAAAGATACTGACATTTCTACTCAACAAATTGAGTCAGCTACTGATGGATCTCATGATTTAGTTGTACGAAGTATTGTTGTTGAGGTTGAAGACAATGAAAGTCTCATTGATCTAAGAAAAAAAGGGTCACCCTGAAGATATTACCCAAAAAATTTCTTTGGCTCCTAACGGTAATCATGAAAGTTTCATGCTTCTTCTCTTATGGATTTTGTCATTCCTACTTGATTCACTACTTCTCAAAATTCTTGATTTGAAAAACATCCTCATTTCTCACGACAATCTCAAGCTGCAAACTTTAGTTGTTAGGAAGACAAGTTTCATTTCTTCTAATTGAAGATTTCAAAAATTTGACTTCAGATTCTCACCAAGTACGGAATAATAATGCAGAACAATAAGATCTAAGTATTAACATACTTCAATACTAAGAGATACTTAACTAATTGTAACATTTATGTATGATTAAGGTATTTAAAGACTTAAAAGTGGTGTGAGTTTATTATCTCCGATTTAGTATGGATCCTACTTAGCTATTCTCAACTACAAGTTATTCAATTAATTATTACTTTACTTAGCAAAATTTCTAGATAAACTTAAAAATTTTAATTCTAATTATATTCTGGTACTTATAAAGAGGATATACTACCTTTGTTATTTGGTAAACTATTCATATGATTAATATAGAGTATTAATTTAATTATTAAGATCTCCATTTTTTCTTCTTAATAAATTTTCTTTAAGTATAATGTTCAATAAATTTTCTATAAGTATTGTGTTCAAGCCCCTTTTGTCCTACATTAAAGTATCTGAAGGTTATACATGAGATTTTTAAAGCCTAACCAAATGTCTATTGAGGAAGGACTTTTTAGTCAATCTTCAAAACCATTCTAGAATCAAACTCCCTAGCAAATATGGATTATACACGCATGCATACTCCATGATGGCATAAACTAAATTACTGAATTTCCATTCAATAATCATAAAAAAACACAAATATCATATACAATATCCAAATAAAGTAAAAGATACGTTCAAAGTTAAGACGGAGAAATTTTCTGATTCCCTAAATAAGGAAATGACACAACATACTTTTAGAATGAAAGGAATAGTAATATATATAAAAGCATTTAAAGGAGAGAAAAAGAATCATAAACCATACAGGTGAAGAGATGTAACAAGAGTGGGATGATAACCTGTACTGAAAAGCACTCAAGATGCATGCTAAAACATCCCAGCTACGAATCTTTGAAATTAGGAAAAGAAAGGGTGAAAGATAAAAAGAAAGAATGAAAAACATGGGAGAGGAAAACCTCATAATAATGATTCATGCGGGATTCTGTCTGTAAAAATGCATCCTTAAGAACTTCAGAAGCATCACGTTGCAACAACACCCTCTCTCTTTTCAGCGAATCCGACAAAATAGAAGCAACCACCTCAGACAGAATTCTGGATATCAAAAATTTTTAACAGTAAATACTCCAACAATCACGAGAGACAACACCAAGAGTAAAATAACAATAAACATAGATAATCAAAACACTTAATGAATTACCACCATCATCAGCATATAAGAATTTATTGCATGATATTTTGTTTCTTTTGGTAATCTGTGATCTCTTTTTAACATATTTCAACTAAATGCAATTTCCCAAAAGTTTCAGCCATCTTATACACCAAGATGAGGATAATGTAATCAACATAATCAAAAAAACTATCTTTTCCAAATCTATTCAAGCTGACTAAAAATACTGTTGAAAGCCTGCATATATCGTCACCATGAAGCCAGAAAAGCTTTTAAGATTTTGACAATATCTTGTTTATACTGTTTAACTGAAATGAAGATAACTGTGTGAAAGCAGTTGATACCAACAACTTCATAACCAGACGCACCACTAAAAACACAAACATAGTATGATTACAGACAAACTTCTAATTGTCAACGTTAACAATATCAGAAATTGTATATTTCGACAAAAAATAATATCAGAAATTGTCGGAGGTCTGGAGCAAACATTTTGCAATCATAGTGACATAGCATGTCAAAGTTAGAATGAGATACTAACATGCTCGCAGATTTGGCAGCCCCTTGACCACCATGTCCATCACAAATACCAAACAGTCCAAACTGCAGTTGAATATTTAGAAGATGTCAGTTGCTTCAGGAAAATCGATAGAAAGAACACCAGAAATCTATAGGAATACTCTCGAACCTGATCAACCCCAGGAATAGGCCATTGATAGTAGCACACATCTTCCATTGGAAGTTTCTTTGCTCCTCGGCGCAAAGCCATAGGATCTGATGCTACACCAACCCCAAAGGGGATATGGCACTCATTCGGAGCTGTAATTTGAATCTACCACCAAGGATAAAAAAAAAGAAGTTATTTTAGGCACTAGTCAATAGATAACTACATATATTCCTTTTTTTTTAAATAAATAACTAGATATATTCCATAAATGACAGAATGCATAATATTATCATGGATAGAAGCTTTGAACGAGCAATAAACATAGTAACCTGGAGACCACCAAGTACATATACTAGAAACTTGATAACCCAACTAACAAAAATATTCTCAATTTGCAGAGACAAGAAACAGAAGGACAGGCATAGGAGAAAGCACCAAAAGTAGCAAGATGCAAAGGAATTAAAAATATGAAGGATGACCCATGACATCAGAACAAATAAGAAAGACCTCTCAACATTCCAGATATAAAATCTACACGAACTCAATGATCCAGTAGAAGTAAATTACATGCCAGACCAGGATTCAGTTCCATTTATCCATTTAATACTAAGAACACCACTTGATACACCATGGTTTACTAGAAAACATGCTACTATTATTCAAATAGCAAAAAATGTGCAGTCCATAGAAATATAAAAGTACATAGACTTACGTATACATTGGAGGTGGTGCCCAAAGTTATTATGTCTCCACTTGCAAGCTCCACCGGTTTACCCCAGTGCCTGCTGCCAGAATCAGGGTGGTTAACCGGCTGAGAGTTTAATAGTGTTCCATTTAGGCTACCCATGTCTACCAGCTCCCATTTTAATCTCTGAAATCAACATTATACTATAATGTCAATGCACCACAAAGGCATCCAATCAATATCTGTACTAAATTGGAATGGTTTCTAAGATAATCACATCAGAATTCCAGTTTATCAATGCATGCTTCCCTGAGACTTCAGAATCTTTCAATAATAAATCACTTGGAGAAACCCTTCCAAGAGTAAGTGGGAGCCTGGAAGCACTTGTCGAATTGACCGAACAGTGAAGCCCGGTAGAGGGACCAGAGATGACCTCCAAGGAGAGGCAACTTCCTGCACTTCTAACAGAAAGATATATTACATGCTTCACAATTCGGGCAAATAAACGAAGACATAAAATATTATGCTCCTTGAAGATGTGAGAGAAAAAAGAAATTACGTGGGTCATTGATGATCTTAGGTGGAAGTTCTTTTAATCTATCATTTCCAGAACCAATTTTTGGGCTACGATTTTGACCATCCTGTTTATCAGTTCTCTGTCCTTCAGGGGAATGAACTTTATCTGACGTGAGCTTAAGCGTCTGGCCAAGCAAAATATCCTCTGATAGTTCAGAAATCACACCTGGAACTATGAGGATAAATGTTTAATCTTGATAAAGACTTGGTGGAAAAAAAGATAAAGATAAAAATGAAAGCGTCTCCCACAGCCTTTGGCAATTGGGCCTAGTGGCATGTCATCCTCTCCTTACATGCAAAAGGAAACTCAGCATGGTAGAACAGAAGAGAAAGAAAAAAAGGGAAGTATAAAACTACATACATGGAGTCAAATGGGGAGATGCAGAGGGAATCCTCTGTTTGTGAATAAGTCCCTCTCCTCGAGATGGGCGCAAAAGCCCTTCATTTTGATAACATGCTCCTTCCAAATCATATTCTCTTGTCAACTCATTGCTTTGTTCTTGAATCAAATTACCATCATCTGAGACTAGAGGTCTCTCCAAATCACCAGCCTGCAAGCAAATTCAACAATATGAAAGGAGGAAAGAAGATTTTCCTTTACGGCGAGGAAAGAAGAATCGAATCAATAATAGGCATACAATACGAAATTTATTAAGTTCCAATAATGTTTTGTGTGTGTGACTGGAAAATGTCCAAATCAGACATCAAGATTTTGTAGACAAATATAGATAGATATTCCACCAATAAATGTAATTGAATTTCACAATTTCAATAATATACGTAAACCATTTAGGCCTTTGTGAAGTTCAAGTTATGAACTTTATAATTTCAGTAACGTAGGTAAACTATATAGATGCTCTGTGAAGTGAAAGTTATGAATAGTAACATAGTTGTCCTACTTTAGACATAAGTTATTTTCTATTTAATAAAAATTTTTATGTTTCAAATCAACACCATACAAATTTCTTGTAAAAAAGAAATTGAGAATTCATTCCTTGTATTTAAACACAATGGACAGATAACGTATTGCCCCATTACGTGAGTGGAATGATGCAGCATTCGACTTCCACTCATTCAGAGCAATTACTCTCATGGCAGGCTCTTCCATAATGCAATGAACTAATCAAACTGCTGGATAAAATCCTCGAACACAAATCCTTCTAGTGTCAATCAACTAAAACATATAAAACTAAAAACAAATTGGAGGAAACAAAACTGTTACCTACCGGATTCCTCTGATACAAAATGACTCGATAAATGCATAAGTTTAGGCAGAAGCAGATGAATAGCTCAAATGTCAACTTAACTAATTCAAAACTTCAAGCTACTCAATAAAAAAGAACTTTGATGATACGATCGTCAAAACAGAAATAGTCATGAAAAAGAAGAAGTTCGCAGTCATCATCAAAACTAAAGTCGATCAAAACAACCCCACATCAATACCAATCCAACAAGATGTATTAAAACCGGAGAGTTGATTGAAACTCAACTGGCGATGCACCACAGAAACTAAAAATCTCGTGGCAGCTTCATTTCCCGAATACTCGAAAGAAATAAAATAAAAGGCACGATCTAAACGACAAAATCATGGTTTAAAAGATAAACCGTAATGAAATTCCTCTCAAGCTTCCCTTCCACATTCCCATCAGTTTTGTCGTCAACGCAACAGAAAAATTGGCTGCTCGAGTACCAAAAACAAAGATTGGAAATAAGATAGATGGATTAAATGAGGCGTTAGGGAGGGGCACTACCTTGATGGTTCGAGAACGAAAGCGAGGGAATAAACGCCATGGCTTGCAGACAAAGAGGACGATGAGAAGGATCAGGAGCAGCATAAGAACGATGACACCGACAATGCTTTCTAGCATCGCCATCGTCGTCGCTCTCTCTCTCTCTTTCTCTCAAATTCTCTGACCTGAGTTTACGATTTGCGAGAACCTCGCTTTGAAATGGTCGCACCAATTTTTTCCTTTTTCTTTAATATTTTTTTTTTCTTAACTCCCTCACTCTTATATACGTTTCCAAATTAAAATAAATAATAATAATAATAATTATTATTATTATACTCTATACAGTTCAATAAAAAAAAAACAATAAAATCAAACAAACAGACAAAACAAAAGCATCAGAAAAATTATTGAAAATTTTATATTTTTTAACAATTATTTATTATTTCAACTCAATTTATAGTTTAAAAAAATAAAAACATTAATTATTCAATAAAAAATACATGTAAAACCATCATACAAACGGATTAAAAAAAATCAATACATTAACGAAAATCAAAATGATTTTATACATTAAATTTTTAATAAAAAATTATATATTTTAATAATTAAGTAACATATATATATATAACAATAATAACAACAACACATGCATATTTATGGAAAAATATAAAAATATTAATTATGTAATTAATGAAAGATATATTATTTTAGAGTAGTATTAAAACTAAAATTATTATCTATGCTTCAATGTATGATATATGATGTTTCATGTGATATCATGCATAGTAAGGAAGGATATCCGATTTTGCCTAAAACTGCCCCTCCTCCAGATCCTGGGCCAATCAGCCTGAAACTTTCAGATTCTTTTTTTATTTTTTAAGCTTCTTATATATATATACATATATACTTATATTGTAGGATAACACCTAAACAAACTACCATATGAGATAAAAATAAATAAATAAATGAAGGGTACAGAAGGTCAATTCGATTTTTTAATTGTCAAAAATTTCCTTATCATATAAACATTTCATGTTGATCCGAAAAGCTATAATACCCAAAAAAAAAAAAAAAGCCTGAAAATGAATATCAATCTTATTATAATCTATTCCATCAAGTAACGAAATTAAAGAATATAGACTAATTATTTTCACAACAAAAGGAACATGAGCTAGTTCTATCTCGTTTCTCTCAAAATAATAAATCTAAGTACATTCAAACAAAGATTGATTCATATTAAACAAATTATCATATTTTCGAGTGTATTTGTGTGTGCAACTATACATAGATATAGTAAATAATTTCATTCAAGTATATGATATAAAAATGGCACGTGAAAAAAAATAAATAATAAACAAACTATCCTATTTTCGAGTGTGTTTGTGTGTGCGGGTATACATAGATATAATATTAAGTAAATAATTTCATTCAAGTATATAATACGATGACATATAAAAATGACACGTGAAAAAAAATAAATAATAAAAGAAAATTTTTTGTCATACCTGTATCATATCGAACTGTTAGAGTATTTCGCTTAAATGAAGATGGACTGTATAGTTTTTGCAGAGCTCTCTTTATTTAAATAAATTATGATAGATAGAAGAGAAAATATTTTTTTATAGAAAATGGAAAGTTATTAAGTTTCAAAAAAAATATATTCCTTTAATCTCTTTATATGGAAAGAAATATAAATGCATGTAACCTACTTGGAAAAATTATTATGACTACGTTATTTCAATTTTCAAATGTTGGATAAGATTTTTAACTATTAAGATATTCTAAATATATTAATTTTGGTAAGTGTTTGTTTGATATTTATTGTTTGGGTTTTAATTATGGCAATGTAAAAAATGATAGTATTATAACTGATTTTTTAAGACCAAGAAAAATACTACATAAGAGGTGAAAAGAAAAAAAAAAAAAAAAAAAACCATAGTGAAACTCTTTAGGTGATTCATTACTTTTTATTATCAAGATGTCATTTTAAATTTGAAGGAGAC
>NW_019014545.1:631603-645731 GCF_000150535.2 Carica papaya
TTCCTTGTATAAAGAAAAAATATTCCTTTCCAAATTATCAAAACTTTAAAAAAAATTATATTTTTAACTTTTTAGGGGGTTTTATGACAACATTGGGATAAAAAAATTTATTTTTTACCTTGGGAAACCATTTTCAAGAACCCAAAAGATCCTCACAAAAATGGCCATCAAATATATAACTAAAGCAATCATTAATGTAACTTATTATGTAGAAGAGCAAGTTAGGTAAGTTAACATGCTCATACGTCCCTTAAATGTGGAAAAAAATTCAAAGATAATGGTTAAATTAAAAAACAAATAGGATCCTCTTCAATAAAAAAAGATTACAAGAGAGCTCTACATAATGAGTCTGATTCAGAGGGTTTAAGATATGTATAAAATATTATACCTCATCAAGAACTTTCCGTTCCAAATGATGCTACAATCATTAACCAATTAGAAAAATTAGACCATGAAGAAATAAATGGAAGTTGTTCATTAATTTTCTCTACAAATAGAATTGACACAAATTTTTAGCACCTTAAACGAAAAGACTAGATAGATTCCCAAAAAAATTTCATATATCTAATCTTTAACTTAAAAAATCCTTACTTATATTCTTTTCTTAAGCATTTGTTAAATCATATTATAAAACAACTAAAGTACTCAACTGGTTATCGAAGTTCTAGTCAATATTAACTTTAATAAAGAATTAACTAAGGCTTGACTTTTCTATAAGCATCATTTTTTACTTAAATATTAATGTTATATCTCTCCTCTACTACCTCACCAAAAGTTATGCAACATATATGAAGGCTAATGAAAAAATTTTAGACTGATATAAATCATATTCTTTAGTAAGAGAAAATTTTTTGAAGTGCATGAGAATGAGCTTTTAAAAGATGAGACAAGACTTTAGAATGAAATAACTGAGTTGGAGAAAGAAAAAGTTGATTTGAAGGTAATGCCCTAAAACTTAGTCTTCACTTAAAAGAAGAGAATTTAGATAGGAAGATTTACAATAGAAGACACTAGAGGTGAGTATAAAAGGCTTTAAACTTTTGAGGCTAAAAAAAAAGAGCTTAAGACAATTCTTGACACTTTAAATTCCTTTTACAATTTGGATAAACTCATTTATTTATTTCTATATTTTATTTTTTCTTTCTACTTTGACACATATTGTATTTTTTTAAAGTACTTTTTGTTTATGTAACTTCATTTCTTTAGTAGTAAGTGTAATAAATATGTTCTCTTGAGCATTTTAAAACTTATATAAATTCTATTATTTATTTATTTATATAAATATTTAGCTTACTTAATGTTGTTGCTACATTTAATTTACTACAGACTTCACCTAATAAGGGATGAAGCTTTAGATAATTCTAAAAGGCAAAGTACTTTCAAGACCATATAATTTACCGTACATGATTTAAGCTTTTGCATATTTAGAGATCTTTTATATGTAGTTTAAGATCAAATATTTGGCTCTTTGGTGATACAACATCAAGTTATCTTTTCTCATTTTATATTTGTCATTCAACAGCTCAACACTTAATTATGAATGATGGAATATTCACAAATAGTTATTCTTCATTTTTAATGTGATTTTAAAATAGATCATCAATGTCTCATATCAACAACAATTTCAGTATAAAGAATGACAAGGCTTTAAAGCCTTAGAATGTGTGAGAATCATGATGCATACACATACTCTGTTTCTTCTTATAACTATATTAGAGTACAATTTTCTAAGTTGAAGTATTGATAATCAAAACTTCCTTAGAGAAATCTTTTAGCAATTATAGGATGTTTGTTATTATACATGTGGCTATCAAAATCAGTCAATGTTTGCCCTTTTTATACATTTTTAGGAGTAGAAGTAACGCCAAATTTTATTAAGATAAGTGACCATTTAGCATAACATGATAGACATGTGTTTTGTCATTAGATATTTATATGGATCCATTTTACTTATTAACTTAATAGTATGGATGAACTAAAAGTGCGTTAGTTTTATAGTCCAAACAACAATGTGAAACACCACTTTTAGATGGGACTGAAATTATAATTCACTCCAAAAAGTGTTCAAATTAAGTAAAAAAGCATTTTACTTGTCATCATTATTATTTTGGGAATTAAATGCCTCCAAAGAGCTTTCAAGTGTGCAATATATTATCAATTGTAAATTTTTGGTAATATCATCAGTACCAAAGTTTTTGGCAAATATTCCCTAATATCCTCAAATAAATTTTGGAATGCTTAGATAACCATCTATATATTTATTCTTACATTTATCATTTGATAAAATAGTGAAACTACTACTTTTACGACTAGTTTTATTGTTGTTATCAATACTATATTGACAACTACTGCTGTTTTTATTATCGGTTACCACCACTATCATCATACCATTATCTTCATCACAATTGTTCTCATTATTATATATACCACCACTATCATTATTGTTCGTGATCACCTCTACTATCAACCCACCACCATGATACTACTGTTGCTACTATCATTATCATATTTATCTCAAACTCATTATCACCCCTTTTTTCGTTGCACATGATGCCACTTAATTTACTATTATACTTTATAAACATCACCACTACCATCCTTATAGTCGTTGTTGTCGTATTTACTGTCATGATGATCATTATGTCATCACTACTGCTGCCAATATTGTCACCATCCTTTTCACTACTACCATTAATTGTTAATATAAAATAGAAAATGGTAATATAATCTTATATAATACTATTCATTTCTTAACACAAATCATCTCGAATCCATGAACGAGTAAAAACCTTGATGATAGATAACTGAACCTATTTAATTCTTCTACTTTACCCAACCCATTAATTACTTTAGTTGCATAGCAAGCATTTACCTTTGAGGCATTACCTATTAGGTTAATTGTAAAAAAGATAACAAGCTTTTAATTAAAATAAGGTCTATATATATTTAATATTTTCTCCCTTACTGCCAGACATTTCATATCATGTTTGAGAGTTCTTTTGAAAGTTGAAGAAGAGAATGTATCATAGATTATTTGCCATTTTTTGTTTGAGACTTTTCAAGGGAGTAAATTAAAATCTTTTATTTGAACCGTTATAAAACTTTCAAAATCTTATTTACTTACTTATCTAAATTAAGGGTTATAAGAGTGAGAGACTATAATTAATATCTTAGGAATTAAAATTTTAAATATTCCTGCCTATATATAATAGCTAATTAACAATTAAGATTATTTTATTTTATTAATAAAATCAATGCTCTATTTTACTCTGTTTAAGAAATAAGTATAGATCTCGAATTTCAAGTTCTTTTCCTCATTAAAGTGATTTTTTTTTTAAAAAGATAACTTTTAGTCCAATTTATCTTCTTATATTTTCTTTTGTAATTTTAATATTTGACGTATACAATAACATTTAGGAGCTCTTTTTTTAAAAAAAAAATAACAAAAGTAAATTTTTTCAAAAGATAGAGAGTAAAATGTAATACGACAAGATATGAATGAAACTTTGTTGATAGTTACAAGTTTTTGGGAGAAAATATTTACAAAATTTAATTCTTAAAATATTAATAAAAATTATTAATTTTTTAATTTAGATAATTTGATAATTAATATATTAGAGAATTTGAAAAGGATAAAAAAACTCTCATTATAACTCTTTCAAAAAAATTTCTCACTCAGAAAATTCAAAGAAGATTTGATATATAGATTATAGGTATTTAAATTTTGGTTCGAATTGGAACAATAGATTAAAGAGAACTAAATAGTCTAGTCTGAAACAAATATTCGATCAATAATAAAAATAATTTTCATTAGTTTTAAATTGACATATTTAAAAAATTTCAATTTATTTTGTTCTGCACTGAATTAGATTAAAAAAAAATCAAATTGATCTAATCTGTAAGAAAATTAAAAAACTAAAATAACAATTTGGTCCATACTATCAACTTTTGTTCAAATTATTTATTACCTTAATTTTCGATTAAATTGGTTCATATACTTCAAAAAAAATTTCAATTTAGTCTCTTATTTTGACCAATAATTACTCTCATTAAATTAAGTGACATATATCAAATTTGATGATACAAGGGACACCTTATTTGTCTTGTACATATTGAATATTATGTTAAATGCTAGTGGCATTTGACATGCTATTAAAAAAATTATATATAAATCGGTTTAGATTAGTCCACAAATAAAAAATCGATTAAGTGGTTAAAAAAATAATGTCATAAATCCCACACTTGCTCATCTTCTCTCATCTTTTATTCCTTTTTGAGCAGGTCACCCAGCCTCATCAAAAGAATAGAGTGGTGGTCGTCAAGCTTTTTTACCACCAAAGTCATTGTAGAGTGGTATTCCCTCGTGTGCGTTTGTGATAGCTTGAAAATACATTCAAGTTAATTTTTTATATCTGATATATTTAATTTAATCTTTATATGTGTTTGAAAATATATAATAAAGTTAAGGACATAGTTTAGAGTCAAACAGAAAAATAATAGATAAGAATGAAAGAGGTAGAATAAGAATGAAGAGGCTTGAAAAATATGAGAACCTTTTAAATAAAATGATATACTGAAAAGTTATAACTTTCAGATACAATGACATAATAGAAAGTGACATTTTAGATTAAGTAACATGCGAAAAGTAATACTTTTAGATAAAGTGACATCACAAAAAGTGATAACTTTTAGGTGAATTGACATGAAAAAATTGATAACCTTTTAAATGAAGCAATATGTGAAAAGTAGTAATTTTTTAAATAAAACAACATGTGAAATGGTAATCTTTTAGATAAAGTGACATGATGAAAGGTGACAACTTTTGGATGAAGTAACATGATGGAATGGTGGTAATATTTCTTTTGTAGCTCCCCACTCCTATAAATAAGGGATGAGAGAATGGAGGAAGAAACATTCCGGATAAGAGAAAAATAGTAAGAAATATTGAGGTGAAGGAAGAAGAGGGAGTACGAAATATGTAATTTTTGATAGTATTTTAAGGTTTTAGATAAAAATCTTAGAGAAACTCTGCTAAATTTATGAGAGCAGATGTAACACCTCAAAATGGGATTTTAATGTAATTTAAAATTAATAAATATAATTTTTTAATTTTTTAAAATTTAATTTAGAGTAAAAATAAAGTAAAAATAGAAGGAGGATGAAATTGAAAATAATTTTGGGAAAAATAGGTGAAAATTTGGGTTATAAGGGTATTTTTGAAAGAAAAATCCGAAACCGGGGGTTAAATTACAATTTAGGAAAGTTCTGCCACGTGGGACGTCCGGCCAGTAGCTCCGACGAACCAGGACGCGACGTATGGCAGCAGACGCTGATGCAATGCCACGCAGGGGGGCCACAAGAGCGATCCGCATGCCCGCAATCGAACGACTCAGATTCGTTCCCATGCGCACGAACGACCTAGATGCATTCCTTCCCCAAACGCGATCGAACAGTCAGATTTGAACGCGATCGGACGGTCTACATTAGATTGTGATGGACGGCTCAAATTGAATCACAATGAACGACCTAGATAAAAAGCGAACGGATATAAATAACTCCCATCTACACCAAACCCTAACCCTAGCCGCCAGATCCCCTCGTCAGAGAAGAAGACCCAGCTACCATATTGGAGCTTTTTTCGTCCGTCAAAAAAGGTAATAATTTTTCTTTTTGCTCAAAATTCAATTTTAAACGTACCCATGGCCAAATCAGAGTAAAAGACTGGTCAATTGGTCGAAAAACACCGGCGAAGTCCGGCAGTGCCGACACAGGGAATTTCACAAAATGCCTCCGATGAGGCCCTTTCCGATTCTCGTTATGTGTAATTTTTCTACCGTTGTGATCACCATGTCCTTCTCTAGAGGTTGACCAGAGCAAAATACCCAACCGCAACGTGAGCTGGAGGAGCTGCCGCACCGGAGAGCCACACCACTGGTGAGTTTCGGTTTTTTTGTGTTTTTTTTGGCAAACCGATGCACTTTAACGTATTTTCTCATAGGGATCAATGCAGAATCAGCTGAATTCGGCCGAAAACAGCCAATCTGAGGCGGATCGCCTCCGCAAGAGCACGGCGGAGCCGCCATGCCAGAATTCTGAAATTGACCAAGTGGGCCCTGAGACTGATTTTGGATTTGTTTGAGATATTTGTAGGTACTATTAGCACGTTTTAATTCCCGAAAGAAAATTCAGAGAATTCAAAAATCACCCATCGCAGTCGAAAAATGTAGCTTTCAGATATCGAATTGAGTAATGATTCCTCACCCTATTCTCTATCATAGAATTGAAGTCTAAATAAATAATAATACGATATTTTATGTGAATTTAGAAAATGTGCATAATTAATTACGGATTGCTAATGGAGCCAGAACCGAAAATTATTTACTGTTGTTTGTTGATTGTTTTTACAGTTTATATGCATGATGATATCTTATTAAATTATTTTATGACTTTGAATGCATGTATGGTTTATTCTATGTGCTTACTGCCGAATCGAAAAAAAGAAAGTTAAACGGTGAAAATTATGTGATGAAATAAATAGATAAAACGACAGCCTTACTGGATATCCTAGGAGATGGTAGACGAACCAGAGACATAGGGAACCCTCTCGTGAATGTTGTCTCATACCGGACGGGGTATGAAGACTTGATAATTTGGTACTCATACCGGACGAGGTATGAGAACGACCTGCTTTACCCTCATAAGAGACGAGATATTGAGATTTGGTAAATTGACACTTATACCGGACGGGGTTTGGGGACGGCCCGTAATTGAGAATGTTAAATGAAATGGTTCACATGTAACGATGACATCCCTTTGAACCCCCATGGATACCACCAGGCTGGTAAAAAGAGTGATAGTTATTGTTTAATTTATTGATGATGAGTATAGAATTATAATATGTGATATAATTGCTGATTATACATGGAATCATGATTTGTATAATATTATTGTCTGTATAAATTATTTTTATGAATCCCACTACGGTAAGTGAGCGGTAAATGATTTTTATGATTGATAAATGAATTTGCTAAATTTAGTGCTCTATTAGTGGTTTTTGAGTTTATACCAACATTTACTTCTGTGTCGGTGATATAGTATGATATCTTTACTGGGTTAGTGTAGCTCATCTCTTATTTAACTATTTCAGATCAAGAAGACCAGGTTCTAGAGCCCGATTCGCAAGAGGATTGTGAGTAGATGCTAGATCTATTTATTTTCCATTCATTTCCTTATTTCTTATATTTCTTTCAAAAGTGTGAATTTCGTAACACTGTTTGGTACTTTAAGTTATTTATGTAAGGAATGCAAACCCTGAACTTTTACTATGCTTTCGCACTTTAATTATCTTTTATTTATTTTGGATATTTTTGAGGTCATTGCAGTTGGTATCAGAGCCGCATTTCTCAGACCCATTCCTTACACAAATCCATAGGGAACACCAAAACAATGGATTATTACTCAATCGTTCCTTGTGAAATATAGGTATAGATAGATGAGGAGAGGAAGACCCCTACTAAACTGATCAGCCCGGGATGGTTCACTTAGAGAAGATGTTGACCAGATATTTGAGATGCTGGAGAGACTCATTATTGCTCAACAAGGCCGGGAGGAAAAAAGGGAGCTACCTGATCCTCTCATGGTACCACAAGTTGAGCCACCCCTGCAATGAGAGGATCCCGAGCCACCCCGGTACGACCATGCTCCTCCACAATACCACCTGACACCACCATAGTATGATCCGGTGCTCCAGCCACAGTACCACCCGACACCACTACAGTACAATCCGGTGTCCCCACCGTATCAACAAGTACTACCGCAAGGCCACTCAGTCCATCCTCGGCATGGCCCAGTCCCTCTTCCACGGGACCCAGCTCCTCCCATAATGGACTGAAGTTACATAGAGAGCTATAAGAAATTAAATCTATCTACTTTTGCAGGGGGATCATCTTTCAAAGATGCCGAGCACTAGCTAGCAGAGATAAAGAAAGCCTTCAAGACCCTAGGAGTGACTCCCGAACAGAAAGTCACCCTTGCTACCTACATGCTAGTAGGAGAAGCAGACCGCTGGTGGGAACTCAAATAGACCACCCTGCCTATTCTAGTTACTTGGGAACAGTTCCTCTAAGCTTTTCATGTAGAATATCTTCTAAATTATCTCCGACATTTAAAAGAGATTAAGTTTGTACAATTGATACAAGGAAACATGACTGTGTCAGAATATGCTCGCAAGTTTCTAGAGTTGGGCTGATATCCCCCTGAGACATTGTTGGATGAAGGCATGAAGGTTCGAGTGGGGTCTCCATCCAGAGATCAGACAGCAGTTGTTTGTGCTGGAGCTCAGGACTTATTCGACTGTTCTGGCCAAGCACAGTTAGTGGATAGGAGCCTCCGCACCTTCTCTCAAGCAGCAAAGAACCTTAGTCCCTCAGCTCCATCCCGCAGACCAGTACCTACTGCGCTTGTTCAACAAAACAAGAGGCCCAGACTGATGATCCAACTCCCCCTCAGGCTCCAGTAGCAGGACATGGTAAGATCTGCCAGCATTGTGACAGGGATCATGGGGACCGACCCTGCTATCGCCTCAACAACACTTGTCGTATATGTGGTAGTACCCAACATTATGCAAGAGAGTGCCCAAGGAACCAGAATCAGGCAAGACCTCCTATCTTGGGCAGAGCTTATAATTTCACCCAGCAGGATACACAAGTCAACCCAGACATGGTGCATGGTATGTACACTATCTGTAACCATCTTGCTCATGTTTTAATTGATAATGGTGCATCACATTCATTTGTTTCACCTATTTTTACATCAAAATTTAATGTATTACCTGATAAACTTGATTCTTTGTTGTTTGTGTCTACTGTTGTAACGGCCCCAGAAATTTAAAATGAAATATGTGTATTAAAAATGTCAAATACGGAAGCGTAATAAAAATTTTGATTAACATCCCTTACACTAAAACAAAAAACGTGCTCAAAGTATAAAAAAATAAATGAACTAAAAGAGAAATTCGAAAGTAAAAGCTATAAATATAACTACGGAGTCTTTAGGCGTCCTCTTCGCCGTCTTCCTACGGAACGGGTTCAGGAACAATGTCTTCCTGATCTGAAATGATTAAATAAGGAATGAGCTACACCAGCCCAGTAAAGACATCACACTATCTTACCGTCACAGAGGTAAAGGTGGGTAGAAAACACAAAAAGACCAATGGAGCATAATTTACAACAAATCCTTTTATCAATAATAAAATCCTTACTATCCACTTACCTCGGTGAAATTCATAAAACAATATACGAAAGCAATAACATTATCATCATCATGAAATCATATGAGCTGTATAACATAATAGTTATCACGCCTTTTGCAATTCAATCATTACACAACATATTTTTCCTTATTTACTAGCCTACTAGTATCCATGGGGATCCATAGGGGTCCGGCTACCCGTAAACCCTTAACACTTGTAATCAGATTCCAAGGTCGTCCCCATACCCCGTCCGGTATGGGCGCCAAAACACATAAGGTCTCCATACTCCGTTCGGTATGAGAGACCACAATCCCGGTAGGGTTCCCTACGGACCCAGTCCGTCCACCATCTCCCAGGATATCTAGTCAGGCTGACCACATTATGCTATTATCAATTTACATAACCTTTCATTCCCCTTTTCCCCACTCAGCACCATCAATTCGCACACAAACAAGCAAACCAGTAATTTATGCCAAACAAGACAACATACAACATCGGGTTCTCAGTCATTCAACCCATAATCAATAAAATAGTAAAATATGCACACGAAACTATGAATGAAAACATCAGACCTCATACTGCATTTAAAACCGTAAAATAGGCCAAATAACAGCTAACCGACAAACACACCAGACTCGGGCTCCATTAGCGACCTTAAACAATTTCACACATCTGTTGATTCATGAAATACTGTTTTATCATTTATTGAACTTTAATACCGTGATAGGAAATAAGGTGAGGGGTCCTTATTTGTTTCGGGGTCCGAATACGGCTCTACAGTGCGCCTGCAGGCTGTCTCTAATTTTCTCTGAATTTTTTCTAGGGAACTGAAACGCACTACTGGTACCTGCACGTGTTCCAAAAAATTTCAAATTAGACCCAAGGCCCCTTTCGGCCAATATCGCAATTCCGGCATGGTGGCTCCGCCGTGCTTCGGCGACGGCGCCGCCGCAAGCGGCGGCGATTCGCCTCGGGTTGGCCGTTTTCGGCCGTTTTCGGCCGAATTCGGCCACACTCGCATCGGTTCCTACGATAAAACAATCCTAGGGCCCTCGCGGGGCCAAAAAATTACGAAAAATTGAAGCTTACCGGCAGCGGTGCTCTCGGGTGCGGCGGTTCTCTGGTGAGGTTCGTGTTTTGGTGATTTGGCTCTGATCAACCTATAGAGAAAGGAATGGTGATCACGGTGATATAAAAATTGTATCAAATGGAGGCCGGGAAGGGCCTCATCGGAGGTAAAAACTGAGGAGGGGCGCGGCGGCGCCGCTGGTTTTCGGTCGTATTTTTCGGCCGTTTGGCTTTGATTTGGCCACAGGGGAACTCAGCATTGAAAAACGAGCTGGGGGTGTGAAATTTACCTCGATCGGAGGTCGAAAAACTCCCCGGTGCGGCGGCGGGTTGCGGCAGCCGGCTCCTCCGGTGTCTGGTTCGTCTTCTCCGGCGAGGGCAGGTGGCTAGGGTTTTTGTGGTAAGGTGTGGGGGTTTTATTTATACCATTTTGCCTTTTAATCACAACCGTCCATTTTGATTAAATCTGGACCGTTCGTACTTGATTGAATTTGGGCCGTCCGTGCGCGTGCATCTGGGCCGTCCGTGCGCACGCTTAATCTGGGTCGTCCGTGCACGGGGGACGCATCTGGGCCGTCCGATCGCGCGCATGCGGATTGTCCACGTGGCCTGTTCCTGGGTCGACGTGGTCTTGCCATGCGGCAGGTCCTTGTTGGCCAGGGCTGCTGACTGGGCCGCTGACGTGGCTGCTGACGTGGCGCTGACGGGGCACAATTTTTCTAAATTACGTTTTCACCCCCGGTTTCTTATTTTCTTTTCAAAAATACCCCCAGAATCTTAATTTTCACCCCTTTTTTCCAAAATCAATTTCAATTAAATCCAAATAATATTTTTACCCAATTTTATCATTATTATTATTTTTATTTTTATTAGAAAAATTTAAATTAAATTAAATAAATCAATTAAAATAATAAAATTATAAAATAAACTAAATAAAATTAATAACAATAATAATAATAAAAATCAAAATATTAGTGGGCGTTACAACTGTTGGGAGTATGATACTGTTGGAAGAAGTTATATACAAAGCCTGTGTCATAAATATAGCAGATAAAAAATTGAGTGTGGACCTAATAGAATTAGACACGGGAGACTTTGATATAATTTTAGGAATGAACTGACTAGTGGTGTATCACGCCACCATGTATTATTTTAGCAAGAAGGTTATATTCAATTCTCCTAATGAGTAGCCGTTCATAAACTAATAAAATCATTTAACATTTATTCCCTCACGGCAAGTTTTCTTATTATCAACTAGTTTAACTCTGCTGTTTTCTCTAACTAGTCAAACCCAAGAAAAAAATTTATATTCAAGAGATTTTGGTAGTCCAAGACTTTTCAGATATGTTTCTGGATGAACTACCCAGACTGTCAGTGGATAGAGAAGTCGAATTCACCATAAACTTTCAGCCAGACACCCAACCCATATCGGTTGTTCCTTACTGCATGACCTGTGTTGAGATGGAGGAACTAAGAAAACAGATCACTGAAGTGCAGAACAGTGAGTTTATTCGACATAGTGTGTCCCATTGGGGTGCTGGAGTCACCTTTGCTAGAAAGGGAGATGGAACACTGAGGTTATGTATTGATTACAGAGGTCTGAATAGAGTCACAATCAAGAACAAGTATCCCATCCCTAATATTGATGACTTTTTCGATCAGTTACAGGGTGCCTAGGTATTCTCTAAAATAGACATGCGTTCAGGTTACTATCAAGTAAAAATCAGGGGCAGAAAACATCCCTAAGACAGCTTTTCAAATTAGGTACGGACACTATGAGTTCCTAGTCATGCCACTTGAACTAACCAATGCTCTAGCCATCTTCATGGACTTGATGAACAGGGTTTTCAGACAATTCTTGGATCAGTTTGTTATTGTGTTTATGATGACATCTTAGTTTATTCAAAAAGTAGAGAGGAACACGTCCACCATCTGACTCAAGTTTTGTGGGTTTTCAGAGAAAAGAAACTGTATGCAAAGTTGAGTAAGTGTGGGTTCTAACTTGAATAGACTACATTCTTGGGACACATCATATCAAAAGATGGAGTGTCAGTAAACCCCAAAAAGGTTGAAGCAGTGCTTGGTTGGGAAAACTGGATATCAATTAAAGAGATTCGTAGTTTTTTGGGAATGGCAGGTTATTAACGCATGTTTGTAGAAGAGCTTTCTAGTCTAGTTTCTCCTCTGACTCGGACCACAAAGAAAAATGTCAAGTTTGAGTGAAACGAGAACTATGAAAGAAGTTTTTCAGAACTAAAGAAGCGACGGACTACTACACCTGTATTGGCCTTGCCGAGCGGATCGAGTGGATATACAATTTATAGTGATACCTCCTACCTAGGTCTAGGTTGTGTTTTGTACTGTGTAATTTTTCTACTGTTGTAATCACCATGTCCTTCTCTACAGATTGACCGAAGCAAAACACCCAACCGCAACGTGAGCCGGAGGAGCCGCCGCACTAGAGAGCCCTGCCACCGGTGAGTTTTGATTTTTTATATTTTTTCGACTAACCGAAACTCTTTAATGTATTTTTTCACAGAGATCGATGCAAAATCAGCCGAATTTGGCCAAAAAGGGCCAAAAATAGCCCACCTGAGGCGAGCTGCCGCTGCAGACGATGGTGTTGTCGCCGGAGCACGGCAAAGCCGCTGTGCCGGAACTCTAAAATTGGCCAAGTGGGCCTTGTGACCGATTTTAAATTTTTTGGACATTTGTAGGTACTATTAGCGCATTTTAATTCCCGAAAAAAAATTCAGAAAACTCGAAAATCGTCCGTAGGCGCAGTTAAACAACGTAGCTTTCAGACATCAAATTGAGCAAAGATCCCCCACCTTATTCCTTATCATACAATTGAAGTCTAAATAAATAATAATACGATATTTGTGTGAATTTAGAAAATGTGCATAATTAATTACGGATTGCTAATAGAGCCAGAATCGGAAATTATCTATTGTTGTTTCTTGATTGTTTTTACAGTTTATATGCATGATGGTATTTTATTAATTTTTTTTATGACTTTGAATACAAGTATGGTTTATTCTATGTGTTTACTACTAAATTGGGAAAAAGAAGATTAAACGGTAAAAATTGTGTGATGAAATGAATAGATGAAATGACAGCCTTACTAGATATCCTGAGAGATGGTGGACGGATCGGGGACATAGGGAACCCTATCGTGAATGTTGTCTCATACCGGACGGAGTATGTAGACTTGATAATTTGGTACTCATACCAGACGAGGTATGAGGACGATCTGCTTTACCCTTATACCGGACGAAGTATTGAGATTTGGTAAATTAGTACTCATACTGGACGGGGTATAGGAATGACCCGTAATTGAGAATATTAAATGAAAGAGTTCACGTGTAGCGGAGACATCTTTATGAACCCCCATGGATACCAGCAGGCTGGTGAAAAGAATAACAATTATTGTTTAATTTATCGATGATGGGTATAGAATTATAATATGTGCTATGATTGCTGATTATATATGAAATCATGATCTGTATAATATTATTGTCTGTATAGATTATTTTTATGAATTCCACTACGGTAAGTGAACGGTAAATGATTTTTATGATTGATAAATGAATTTGCTAAATTTAGTGCTCCATTAAAGGTTTTTAAGTTTATACCAACTTTTACTTCTGTGTCGGTGATATAGTATGATATTCTTACTGGGCTAGTGTAGCTCATCCCTTATTTAACTATTTCATATTAAGAAGACCAGGTTCCAGAGCCTAATCCACAAGAGGATTGCGAGTAGATGCTATATCTATTTATTTTCCGTTCATTTCCTTATTTCTTGTA
>NW_019014545.1:656020-669204 GCF_000150535.2 Carica papaya
TAAAAATATTAAGATTATAATTGCAAAATAATGTTCAAAACAATATACATTACAATGAAGAATAAATTATTGACAATAATTGGTAAAAATGATGATATTATTTATATAATGTACAATCACATCAACAATAATAATAATTTGAAATATAATATTATTATAATATAAAGCCTTGCCAATTGTGGTGGATATAGTATTATCAAAAAAATTTAAAATATGAACTTTAATTTTTCCTAAAAGCATGTTTAAAGTTGGAAATGTTTCATTAAAAATGTTACAACAAGTTGAGTAAAAGAATTGTGTGATGGTTTTTTTGTTTGTTTGTTTGTTTTTTGACAATGATATAAAAGAGAGAGTATAATTTGTTCATTTATATGGGGGGGCCCTACACTAATAGATATCTATATATCCATTTCATATATATATATATATATGAAATGGAATTAAGTAGTCAATTTTTAGCATCCAAAGATATTGGGTGGATGTGGGAGCCGTGGGTGGGTTTCATTAAATTATTGGCTTCCCAGTGGATCCTTTTGTTGCTGATGCCATGCCAAGTACACCATTTATAATATTACCACTTTTTTTTCTTTTTCTTTTTCCCAAAAAATTCAATTATCAATCTTAAAATTTGAATATTTTCCAATCATACTACATAAAACACCAGCCATGTCCTCCATACAAGTTGCTCCTATTTTTCCTCAAAATAAAGTAAAAAAAAAATCTTAATTATTTCTTTTTTTTTTTTATGTTTTTTTTTTTAGAAATCTCTTTTTAAATGTTTCTACATCCTATACGCTAATTTCACCTATTAGATTTGAGTAAATTAACAAACTATCCCTACATTTTAAGTTAACATATAAATATATAATTATGTTGCTGTGCAATGCTATTCACTCCATGGACGAAATCCTCAATGAATGGAGTCCGAGTAACAGAGTTTGAGTGGTAACGTAGTTGGAGGATTATGTGCACTGTGGAATGATGAGGCTACCATCCATTTCTTTTCGTCATATGTGAGAATTATTTTGTGAGTTAAAAGTCAAGAATCTATGTTCTCTTGGGTGGTGGGAGGAAGACTTCAGTGAAGTTTATTTTAATAGTGAAAGGTAAGGAAGGAGAAGGAAAGATGTAGCTTTTCTAAAATTTTATGTCAATTGTTTTTTCAATATGGAATACTGAATCTAGATTATTAGAGATATAAAATATGCTTGATGTAATAGGAGAAAATATTAAAATAATAACGTTCAAAAGAGATCAGATAAGTTTTGATGACTTACTTCTCGTTAGATTATATTTCTAAATCCCTATATTAAGGGTCTCTTGCACATGGATTTAATCATGCACCAATAGTATTAAAGTATTCATGCATAACAAGAAATGGAGACCACCGAGCAAAGATATTCAAATTTAAGCCTTATGATTGAAGGAAGACACATGAGGTGACGTTATTGAACCTACTAGGAAAACAAAATTGAGTTAGGTTGGAAAGAATTGGTGATTGCTCAAAAGCCTTAAGAAAGTGGAATAAGAATGTAATCAGAAAATAAAATAAAAGTGATTAAGGAAAAAAAAAAAAAAAAGGTTACATATACATTATAAACACACAAAAAAAAAGTTTGCATAAACAACTAAAAGGAGGAAGTGAAATACAATCACTTAGGTGATAAATGCTTCAGAATGGTGACAAATAAGTTGAATGACAAGTATATTCCATGATCATTTGAAGCATTATTTGGGGCAGCAAAGACTGGAGATGGACATGGTGTTTTAAGGTATGAATACATAACTCTTGGAACCTTCTACAATAGTAGAAGTTCTTTTTTTTTTTTTTTTAACATATAGGCATATTGTAAAAAATATGATATTATTACTCTTGTCTTAGGCTTCGTGAACAATAAAACACATCTAAATTCTATAAATCATACATGCATAGTTATAGTGTCTATGATGAAACAACCAAAATATTCTTCAAACTAGGCTTGTAGTTTCTGTAACATTGTCATGAAGTTCATTAAAAAATGCATAGTAAATTGTCTTAAATTTTTCTATCAAATATTGTTCATTTGTCGTAATCTATATTTATTCCTATAAAACTTATTATAGATGATGCCCTAGTTACATTGGAACTATTTTTAGTTAATGAAAAAAGAATTATCTAAATCCTTGGCAGGTATTCTTTAATCAAAACTATATATAAGTATGCCTTGGTATGATATTGAAATTAGGTTTCCGTAAATCTTTTATATCCTTAATCATGGAGTGTGACCATAATATCTTATTTAAATTTTGTAAATAATACTAACTTAGGAAGTCTATCTAATAAGGTTATTTGACAAAGGAAATCCTCGTGTGCTCCTAGTTCACCACGCGTCACCGCCGAAGTGCCACCTGTTGCCTCATGCGCAGCTACTGAAAATGGCACGCACCACAAGAACGCGCCACGAAACCACTCGCGCATCTAAATTCGGCACAGATATTGTGGAATCGGGCCGGGAACGCACCACAGATCACGAAATCAAACATGGGCACCGCACGAGTCTTTTTTTTCCCATTGCACACTGTTACAATATTCCCTTTTTGTCTTTTTATTTTCGGTGCACACGGACCGGTCTCTCAAATCTGACATTTAGTTTTGCATACCGGACAACCCTTTTCGTCACACACTGATTTTCTTCTTCGATTTATTTTCTCTCTCTACATGCGGCTCTCTTTCTCTCTCTATGCACAGACCTCTCCCTCCTTAAGCTCATAATCTCTCCTCTCAATGGCTCCTTCTCTATTTTTTATAGTCGGAGAGAAGAGAGCCCTATACGACCCTTCCTCCTCCTTTTTTTGGTGGAGGGAAGAGGTGTACATGCATCTTCTTTCTTTTCTTCCTGACCGAAAGAGGACACGCCTCTATTCAAATATTTTTTCTTTCTTCTTTTCCAAAATGGCATCATTTTGGGCCTCCCTCCCTTCCTTTTTTTTTTCCTTTTTTTTATTATTATTCTTTTCTCTTTTTTTTTTTATTTGACACCTAACCCATCTTGGACTAGGGTGTTACTATCTCCCCTCCTTAAAATAAATTTGGTCCACCAAATTTGCAGTAAACAAGGTTCATAACATTTTTACCGATTTCTAAGTTTTCTCTTCAACCTAGTAGTGTCGTTATAAGGTTATAACTAGTGAGCTCTCTTTAGTTCATAATTAATTCATTTCTAGCTCCCATAATTAAGGTATACTTGCTAAGAGTGTAACTCTTAATTTCAAATATTATTTACGAATTTGGTAAGATATTAGGGTTTTCAAGAGCTTTTTCCTCCCATATCCGATGACTTAATGTCTATGTAGATTATCATTTAACTAAATTGTGTAGTTTCTCTAATTTCATTAAAGACTGAAAAATTCCTAATATAACCTTCATTCTCTATTCCTCACAAGGATGAATTCTTAATTACCTGAATACCCCAACACTATGGTATGTTTACCTTCCCTCGAATTTCCTATGTCTTAGGTGAAAATAATTTGTTATCTAATTTTTAAAAATTTCTTTGGAAATTATAAAAATGTTTTAATACCAAAATTTCCTCCTCTTTACTCAATGGTTCTGGTGCCTAACTAAGTTACTTTTAGTTGAGTCAAACTGTATTTCTACCCCATCAAGGTTTGAATTATTTATTAGACACCTCAGTACTTATCAGATTCTTCTTAAAGTCCTTTTAAGTAAGCAATTATGAAGCTCCTACTTCTTACTAAAAATTATTAGAAGTCTTTGATAGATGGGTCATATAATAGCCTAGCTAAAATTGATTATATTATTTACCTATTCCATTCCTTTTATGGTTAAATACTGTACCTTTCACTTCTCAATGTTGTAAGTGATTATTCTTAGGTATGACACTAAAATATGACTCGTGGTTTTTCGTATTCTCATTTAGTCTTTGTTGACTTGAAAAGTATTTCTTCATGTGTTTAAATTTTAATTTGTGAGTGTCTAATTTAAAGATCCATCTTAATATATTTGTATAATGTATAAATTTTATATTCTAATTTAAGAATGAAAAAACAATATGCGAGGGTTATTCACAATAATGGTTTAGTTATTAGAAAATATCATCACAACTAATGGCTAATAAAGATTTGATTGGGTTAATTCTGGTCATCTTCACTGAGCATACCTCTATTAATAGTTGAAAAAATTTAAGGTCTTTTCTAGATGAGAGAGTAAGGAGATCGGATACTCCCGTATTAGAGCCAACATGTAGCAGTAGTAGGGTTGATCATAGGGTTTCTATTATGCCTACTTTACACATAGTGATTCTTTGATGGTTTAAAGAGAAATCTTTCATGTGTGGTGGTTTATGAATCCATACCACACTTCCATTGTGCCACTCTAAATAGTGTTTACTTTGAAAGTTTATACGGGTGTATTGCATCATTTTTTGCTTACCTTTTGACAAAAGAGAATTATATTTTGAGTTATTATTATATTATTAATGACTTATGGTTAAAACATGTCCTTAGGATATCCTCTTCTCCCACAAAAATTTAATTTATGATGGATAAGGACTTTCAGAAAGAAGAGTTCTAATTAGGCATACTCTAATAATCTAATACAGAAGTTTTTTATCCATTAAGTATATGATGATTTAATACTTAAGGATTTCTGAAGCACCATTATAACTCCTATACGACATCTCAATAAGGATTTGGAGCAGTTAGGGTATTCATTCTTCCTAAAGTTCACAAGAAATTTTGCATTTTATCAAAGTGCCAAATAGTTATTCGGTTTCCCAAAAATACCTTCTTTTGAGTCTACTTGTTTTGAGATTTCTTTTTCTTTTTGGCCTCCAACGAATTTAAGAAATGTCCTTCCATCTCATAAGGAATCAATTGGAGGTAAATGACCAACTGACCAAAATAACCCCATGCAAACTGGGAATTAGTTGGGTGATTGGATATGGTTGGTTAAGAAAGATAAGAATCGTTATAAATAACTATGAAGAAAAACAGGTGTATCAGTAGACATTAATAAAGAAAACTTGAAAGACATGATTCAACAATAGACTAGATAGCATAACTGTCATAAGCAAATGTAATGGTAGCAAATGCTTAAGCCCAAATCCCTTATATTGGTTCGAAAGTGCATCTAAACAAGTCATCAACTATAACTCGAACTACCTCTTTGAACACATTGTTATATTATTAAAAAGAGATGGTTGGAAACATATCGATATTGTCCAAGAACTAGACACTTTTTAAGTTGAAAGTAGCTGGCCTAGAGGATGAGAGAAGGCTCTTATACCTTCAAACTTTTAGAATATTACAATAATTATCTGATTACATAAGAGGACTCTTCGAAGACTCACTTACTCAGGTGGAAGAAAGTTTTCTTCCACTGAGGAGAATTTTCTCTCACCAAAGGTTGTTTTGCCATTCAAGGGATTTTCTTCTCGCTTTAGGAAATCTTCCTCTTTTAAAATTCACTTCCCAACTCGAGGAAAATTCATAGTCTTTCCCAAGAATTTATTCACTTGTTCCTAGTAGGGAATGTCTTCGGTGGTATTTAAGCTTTCTATGGTTTCCTGTAATATGATAGATTAAGGTTGTTGCTTATTCACGATCTCCAGTTGATTTCGGAGTGGAGCCCTAATTCTTTGATCTCTAGATTTATGACATGCTGACCCTTATGAATTCTACATTCTCAGGCTTTTGAAACTATAATTCTACTTTTTCACATCTGCAGATGTTTAGGAAGAAGTTCCAAAACATCTCCTAAGATGTGTATTACCTAATTTCTTTTGACTTTAAACCTCATAAGAATCCTAAACCTCATGATATAAAGGATGGTTCCGAGAAACACGAGCTCTAATACTAATTATAATGACCTGCTTTCTCTGTTGAGAAATGAGCGCCATTCCGCAAACATAATCCGATAAATTTACACAACAATAAGCGAAAACTTAAGACTCAATCATCTTCTATAAGGAATTACAAGTCATGAGGCTTACAAAATTCTTTACATTACATTGCTATAATATAATTAAATTAATTTTTTAAGATGAACTCTCACTGTCACTAAAGATTCTTCAAAGTCTTTATTCGACCTTGAACTTACCCTTCATTTAGATTAATCTGCATTGGGGGGTGTGAATTGGGGTAAGCTTCACGGACTTAGTAAGAAAAAGGGGCAGTGCCCACAACAAAGACATGCACACACTCAATCACCAATTCTTCTAAATCAGTTTATTCAGTAAATATTTAGAATTCCTTATTTTAGTATTATAACTCAGAGCATAAACAATTCCATAAATAACATGATTCAGTATTCAGTATCACAATTTAAGCAGTAAAAAGTTCAATAGATATTAATTCAGTATTTCAGTATCGTAAATTTTACTCATAACTTCTTATTCCTTCCTATCAGTTCATATCTTATTAAAAATAGTTTCATCGCACGATGTCATTTCCACAAGCATCAATAATAGTTTTAAGGATCCCTCTACTATGTAAATATATTACAGTTCAATTCATAGTTCACTTTTTGCAGTACATAGTATACAGTTCACAGTTCTTATTGTTTCGTCATGTCTGGCTAAAACCGTATCCATGAGTAGAGTTTATCGTAGTCACACGCCAAAGGCTACACACACGCCCACCCCTCGATGATACCGGTTAAACGGCCTTTCTCGTCTTTTAAATATTCTTATGTTATTCTTTCACTAATCAAATTCATCACTAGATGATCTATTCATGAATGCACCTACATATACATCATATGTATTATACATAAACATGCCTACACAATAATCATAATATATACATCTTATATACATGGTCATCGACTTAAATAAATATATATATATATATACACACACACATAACACATACAACATGGATATACCTGTATATTTACACAAGACATATATGTATTCTATAGCACAAACATATAAGTTATTCACTCATATCCACTAACAATATATATAAATATGTCATACAACATACAATTAAATATATATATATGTGCACTATGCACACATACAACTCAGTAACTAGATTGCACAAAATTTGAATGTACACACTAGTGACAATATGCATACATAAATGTATATCATACACAACACCATATAGATCTCTAATCATATGCAGTTGTACACACACATGATGAATTCGTGAAAATTACGTTAAAAACTTAGATAATTTGTAAGGTTTGTAAATAATTCATTTTAAGGGGAACATTTTTTTTATAAAAATATGAGAGACTCTGAATGAGACTGACCTAATCCTTTACCTATAGTCGAGTCAAAAAAAGTTTCAAAATCCTTATTGACTCAGGTCTACGCTCTCCTCTAAATCTTCACTATCACTTGGTTAATTTTCTCGTTCATAAATACATAACATGCATATTAAATGACGAAATTTTTTTTTGAAATGAACCCAACCAAAAAAATTATTTTTACCTTGGGCACGCAATCTCGATCGTCGAAGTCACCACGCACCACCACCCGTGTGCTCTTGGTTCACCATGCGCCGCCACCTCACGTGCGACCACTAGAGCTTGCACGCACCACTAGAACCAATCACAAACTACTACATTTTGGTCAGAGATCGCCATGAAACTACTCACGCATTAAAATCCGGCACGGATCTTGTGGAATCGGGCCGAAAACACACCACAGATCGTGAAATTACACCTGGGCATCGCACGGGTCTCTTTCTCCCATCGCACATTGTTGCACTATTCTATTTTTTGTTTTCCATTTTCAGTGCAGACAGACCAGTCTCTTAGATCCAGCATCTAGTTCCGCGCATCGGATAACCTTTTCCGCCGCATGTTGGTCTTCTTCTCTGATTTACTTGCTCTCTCTACATACGACTCTCTTTCTCTCTCTATGCACAGACCTCTCCCTCCTTACGCTCAAAATCTCTCCTCTCAATGGTTATTTCTCTACTTTTATAGTCGGAGAGAAGAGAGCCCCAAACAACCCTTTCTCATTCTTCGATGGAGGGAAGAGGTGTACATGCCTTTTTTTTTCTCTTCTTTCTTGACCAGAGGCGTCTGGTCAAATTATTATTATTATTTTTTCTTTCGTCTTTCCCAAAATGGTGTCGTTTTGAGAAGCCCCCAAAATAATGTCGTTTTGCTCCCCCTCCTCCCCACCCTTTTTTTCCCTTTTTTTATTATTTTTCTTTTCTCTCTTTTTTTTTTGGCACCTAACCCATCTTGAGCTGGGGTTTACAGTTATAATGTTACTCACTTCTTTCTTCTAAATTCATTCACAAAAATAACAAGACTTTTACAAAAAATAGACATATTAGGGTCACCTTTTATTATATGTAGCATTAATACTTGAGCTTTAGACATCTAGATCTAACATGTGAAATTGTAGGTCAACTTATCAATTGAGCTAAATATTTAGTTTATAAAATAAGCTAAATATTTTTTATATAAAGTCAATATTCTATCATTTATATTCTATTTAAAACAAAATTTAAAAAGCAAAATGAGGTCCTACTATACCCTTTTCTTTATATTTACTTGATTTTGTTGTAAAAAATATTGTTGTTAACATAAACTAATAAATTTATTGTTGCTTTGATTTTTATGATAACAAATTATTTTTGTTTAAGAAAATATATTATACTTTTTTGTCACATTATAATTTTTGTGATGTAAAGTAATAATTGCATATTTAGTGATTTAAAATTTAAAAAATTTGATATATCTACATATATATATATATAATTAGTATGGATCGCGTCTACAACTAATTTTTTTTTCTCAACATACTTTTTACAAGGGAAAATTGATTTATGTTATTCATAGTTATGAAATTTTTTTAAACAAATTTTGTAATTTATTGTGAAAAGTATACTTTTAGCAATAAATTTTGTGATTTGTTATGAAAAGCATACTTTCAAGTTATGGTTTCTTATAAAAAAAAAATAGTTTTACTAGAAATTCAATTCTTATTAAAACTTTTTAGAAATAAAAATTATAAAAAAAGCTCAAAAATATATTTTTGTTAAAAAAATATATTGTAAGAAATATCTTTTCTTATGATTTGTGTATTTGACATAGATTGTTGATACACATGTTGTCTATAGACAACAATGATCAAATTTGATAAAAATTTCTTAAAACTCAAAGTTAATCTAACCGTACATTAGAAAAACTTGGACCCATTTTAGATCCCTACTGATTTCATAAAAATAGCATTTAAATTTAAATCATGCGAGTTTTGAGTTAAAACTAACATGTCGTGCCTATTTAGTTGTATATATTTTGTATTTTTAATTAAAATTAATATAACAATATATAATACGATGTATATTTTAGGTATCTAGATTTTTACATTTTTAATTAAAATTAACATATATATAACATTGTATGTTATACATATTTTAGGTATATATCTATAATTTTAACTAAAATTTTTAAAAACATATTATATGCATATATATAATCAATTAGGTTCAGAAAGATTTTTTGTTTGCAAAACTTGAATCTTACCTATCTTGCTATAATATACAAAACTCAGGGGTTCGATTAATTCACATAAGTATAGTTCTTATTAAAAGTAAGACAAATTAAGTAAATCGATTCAAATTTACCGAGATAATAAATTTTTCTAGGTCTTATAATGTTGTCCTTGATTCTTTTCAAGTATGATCACTTAATTAAATAACTTATTTGTTAGGAGATATCGAGCACTTATATGAACACATTATAATAAAAAGCTTATGATTTTCTCAATGTAAAAGATGATAGGATTATATTCATTTATCAAAAATAAAATCATATATTCATATTACATCAATATCAATTGGCAAGAGGTTAATCTGTAAATCAATCACTAAAAATTTTTTTAATGATCATGTTGTTATGGTTATTAGCTTTGCTATTTGAAAAGTGTACCATATCAAAAGTGCACTATTATGTCACATAAAAATACCTTCCTAATTAAGCAATTGAAAGAAAACAAAAACCTAACCCACATCCAATAGGAAAGTAAAAGAAAAAGAAGTTCCATGACTTTGAAAAGTTCTAATGGATATTAGTAAGCATTGTATGACAACATAATAAAACAATGCATCATGGCTTATTGAATGTTGTGGATATGCACAACAAATATATATGTGCGCATATATAAACATATATATATATATATATATATAACAAAACCATTTTAAACTCCTTAACAACCAAGAAATGCCCAACTAGCTATTATATGATTTCGTGCTCCTCTTTTTTCCTTTCTTGTCAAATTCCCTTACTACTTGTTCGTTTTACTTGCTCTTTGTATGTGTATATATAGGTTTATATATGTATATATGTGTGTATGTAATATATAGGTATGGATGAGATCGAACTCAGTGGCCTCGTGGATTGCATACGTTAACCCATTAATTTTATGATAATTACTTCATTACATTAATTAATTGTTTACAAAACCCTTCGGCTTTAAAGTTTCAAAAGTTCTTGTCTTACACAGTTTTTATTTGCAGTGACTTTTTAATTTTTATATTAATTTTTTCTGTCATGAGATTTCATGTTCTCAATTTCAGCACATGCCTTGTATTTTATTATAAGTTTTGCACCTCTCGTTGTTTGGTTTTAATTATTAGTTTGGTTAGCAGAACGCATTTATAAATCTTCTCTTCTTTTTCCTGGGAGCAGACTATTTAGTAATATACTGGGAAACAAAATTTTTAATATTAACAATTCTAGTTTCCTAATTAATGTAATTATATTAAATATAAATTTAATGTAATTATTGCTTTTTTCTTTCTGCTTGTTGAAATATATAATTAACATATTATATTAATTATATTTATGTTATTTTTTGAATTTTTGAAATACTGTATAAAAGCAATATGAGTTCCCATCTTATGCAGTCGTCTAAATTTTGAAATTTTCAATTCTTACTCTTTGTATGTGTTATTTTTTAATATGATAATATAGAATAATCACATATAGTTAGTGGTGTTATCATTAATTGATACAGTTCTTTATCGTACGTAAATAAGTACAATATTAATTATAACATATATCAATAATCATAAACTTAAATATATACTTTTCCAAAAAATAAATAAAAATATCTTACAATAAAATATGTAATATAAAATATATATTAATGACAGTAAATTTATGCAAATTTTTTCATATAACTAAAATGTTATTGGTGGAAATTATTTATTATATTCATTATTAGATATATGATAGTGGTGGAGGCAACCTACAAGCGGCAACCGATGGGTGGCGAACAACGGTAAGTGGCAAGTGGCAAGTGGTGAAGTAGTAGACCAACTAGTGGTGGAGGGTGGCCTTCAAGGGGCAGAGCATGACCAACCGAAGAAGGCTGGTGAGTGGCAAATGACAGGTAAGGGACGACGAGCGTTAAGCAGCAGGCAACAAGCAACAAATGACTATGAGTGAAAGATGAGCCAAAGACTAGGCCATAAACAACTGATAGAGAGTAGTTAACGAAAAAGGAGGGCTAACTAGCTGTGTATAATGGTGAACCAGTGGCAAATTATAAAGACCATGGCTCTCATATAGAGTACTCACTGTATGCATGAAATGAAATAGTAAAATAATTTAGAAATTATAATCTTACCCAGTAGTTTAAAATAAAAATTACATCACTTGCAACGCTGATCTAATTATTCTACCTTCATGAGGCTTATCTAATGGCAACAAAAGAAATAAATAATTTTAAGTTCTTACTAAAATAAAATAGATAAATCTCCTAAGAATTTTCTCACTGCTCGGGAGTTTAGTCCTAATTTTTCTGACCTGAATATGATAAAGAATGAACTGAGTGAGCTTAACATATTCAGTAAATGAGTCAGTACCACAAATAATCGATTAACCCATTTAACTTTGTAGAAAACATAAAACAACGATAGAGAAGGTTTTTAAAATATATTTTTTTTTATTTAAAATACTTAGATACTAAAATTTAACTATATGTAAATTCACTAAGTCATCTAATTTATTAATTTATTTATGGTTCCTTCTAAAAGTTCTTTCTTTATTAAAGTAACTACACATTCTTTTCTTCTCACTATTCACATCTTAACATACCTTTTATTTCACATTTCACAACATTAACTTACAAATTCCTCACATGTGCATTCGCACTTTCTGATGTTCACATACACATATCACACATTCATATGACATCACAGTCATATTAAATTATCATAGATTCTCTTACATTTTTGAATATCACATTCATTTATTAATTTCTTTTCATTTTAATTAACAATTTCATCATTGTTTACTATTTTCACTTTTACGTCTTTTAAGGTCTCATCGTACAATATCGTTTCTGCCAGGATCAAAGAGGGCAGAACAGATCCCCTCTACCATATGAATACTCATAATAATCTTCATTCATCCTCATACCTCAAATTATTATATGTGCGCCATGGATCATTGGACGTCCCCATATCTCAACCTATATGAGTGCTACAAATATTTTCCAACCCTCTCCGGTATGGGACTTCCAAGTCATATTTAGCTGAGGTTATATCCACAGATAGAGTTCACCTACATCACATGTCACATTGGCCACATACACACGCATCTTACCCTCTTTGATATTGATTAAAGGGGTTTTCTATATCTTTTAATAATTATTTATTTATTTCTTTACTATAAAAATTTCTACTTTCAAATTTAACTATCTTTAAAATCCCTCGAGTGCTTAACTATTATACTTGCTAATTACTCAATAATTTAATTTAACCTCGATTTCCAATCTATCTAATTTTCTAATTGCATTAAACATCCTCACAATATCCAATACATATAATAGAATAGAACTAAATTTTAAAAAATAAACAAATAACATAATGCAAATGTCAGAATTAAATTCTCGTTGGAATCCTGTACACAATTATTTAACTAAATAAAATTTGCCTACTAGATACCGTTTATTTAATCCATTAAACAGATTAGTTATATTTGTAAACAAAAACACACTTGCTCCTTTCTTTCCTTGAATTTGATTCTCAAAAAATTCCTTAGATGCGAAATCTATCATGTCACGATGAATTCTACTTTAGTCCACAATGAAACTCAAATGAGTTCAAATCATATTCTAAACGAATTAAATGAATCATCCACTTATGATACGTAGAAACTATTAAAATTTAAAGCATCCAAAGTTATGAGTTTCGAAACTCAC
>NW_019014545.1:677075-691977 GCF_000150535.2 Carica papaya
TTTTGTATATAGAATAAATCATGCCAATAATTTAATTAAATAGTATTCTAAAAGCTGTTTAATATTTTTAAAACTAAATACAACACTAATTTATTATTATTAATTTTTAATATTTATATTGAATAAAATAAGGAAATTAAAATACATAAAACTCAAAATAGTAGAAGGCAGGATTTTGCGATTCTACCAACCCAAAATTACAATTCTAGACATAAAATATTTAATTAATTAAAAACAATATTCGGTAAAAGATGTAATCGTATATTATTGATATTTAACTGAGTAGTAGAATGTGTGTGTGTGTATATATATATCTATATCTATATATATATATATATATATATATATATATATATATATATGTGTGTGTGTGTGTGTGTAGTGATAGGTTGGTGTAATATTGGGTAAAGTAAAAGTGCCGAAATTGAAAAGGATTTATTTGGGAATAATTGTACGGACATGTTACATTACATTTGGAAAGAGGAAGGAACAAATCACTCTCCCACTACCATACCCTTTTCTTTGTCGGCTCTCGTCTAAAAAGTATATAAATAAATTATCCATATTATCTAAATTAGTAAAACAAAAAAAAAAAAAAAACTATTATGGAATTTAGAAATTCATAATAATGTTTATTTAATAATTAAAAATATTTTATTAATAACACATTAAAAAAATAAATATATTATTCAACGAGAAAATATTACAAATATTGTTTATTATATCCTAACTGTATATTAATTTTTCAAACATAAAAATAGAAAATATTTTGTTAAATTAATATATTAAGTTGTTCCTTAAAAATAAATTTTTTGAAACTCCTTGCTTCATTCTTTTAAATATCACACATAAGAATGAAATATACATCATTCCATCTAATTTAGTATATCGTCTTCTTAATTTGAGCTGTACATGTAGTATTATCTTTGTACAATATGAATTGAGGCACTCTTTTTGAAATGTACATCAATTATATCCTAAATATGTCGAATGATTCGATTCATCTAATTAATTATAAATACTCTCAAGTCGCCTCATAAATGATAGATATTTTTGCATGATTTGGAGAAGTAAAACATTGTGATCTAGTTGTAGGGTTATAGCGTGTTTGAGATTTTTATATATTTCAATTAGATAAATATCATGAATTTTCATAACTAATCAATGTTTATTTTGATATGTTTGAATGAAATGACTCTTTATTTATTATTCATCGACTATATCTAAATAAAAATTTAATATCATTTCAATGTCTTCATATAGATGAATAATTACATATTACTAACAAAGTAACAGAAATATCATATTAAACCAAACATTATTAATAAGATACATTAGTGCATTTATTGAACCAAAATATAGTACATCATAACCAATCGATTCTTCATTATCCCTCTGAAGTCAAAAAATATTTATATGCATATTGAGTGACCAACAACCTTGGAGTGCTCAATGAAATGTGTTTTATCAATATAAATTTATTTTAAAATTTTATATATACATATATATATGTGAATTTATAAACTCTACAATGTTATCAGAAAATAAAAATTCATGGATTCCTAATCTTGACAGAATTAGTCATATTTCATAAGTTGTAATGTCCAATTTTAATTTAATGTAAATTAAATTAATTTATGCAATTTTTTAATTTTTTTAATTTTAATTTAGTGTAAAAATAAAAAAAAATTGATAGATGATGAAATTGAAAACAATTTAGAAAAAAAATGTGAAAATTTAGATTTTAGGGTATTTTTGAAAGAAAAATCGAAAAACGGATGTCAAAATATAATTTAGAAAACTTGTACCACATAAGATACCCGGTCAGCAGCCCCGGCGAACCAGAACGCGCCGTATGACAACGGACGTTGACGCGGTGCCATGCGGGCGATCCGCGTACCCGCAATCAAACGGTCCAGATCCGTTCCCGCACGCACAGACGGTTTGGATGCGTTCCCTCCCCAAACGCGATCGGATGGTCAGATTTAAACGCAATCAAATGGTCCATATTAGATCGCGATTAACGGTCTAGATTCACTCCCTATTTAATCGCGATCGGACGGTTCAGATCAAACACGATGGACAGTCCAAATTAAATGAGGAATGATATAAATAACTCTCTTCACACCAATCCTAACCCTAGCCGCCAGACTCCCTTGCTGGAGAAGAAGACCCAATCGCCAAGAAGGAGAGCCGTTGCCACTCACCGCCGCGCCAGAGCTACTTTCGACTATCAAAAAAGGTAAAAATTTCTCTTTTTGCTCGGAATTCAAATTTAAAGACCCCCATGGCCAAATCGGAGAAAAAAGACCAGCCGATTGACCAAAAACTGTGGGCAAAGCTTGGCGATGTCGCCGCGGAAAATTTCACAAAACGCCTCCGATGAGGCCCTTCTCAATTCCCGTTCAGCATAATTTTTCCACCATTGTGATCACCGTTTCCTTTTCTACAGGTTGACTAGAGCAAACACCCAACTGCAACCTGAGTCGGAGGAGCCGCCGCACCGAAGAGCCCTGCCGCTAGGGAGTTTCAATTTTTTATGTTTTTTCGACCAACCAAGGCCCCTTAACGTGTTTTCTTGCAAGGATTGATGCAAAATCGGGCCAATTCGACAAAAAATGGTCAAAAACAGCCGATTCGAGGCGGACCGCCAGCCACGAATGGCGGCACCGTCGTCGGAGCACAGTGAAGCTGCCGTGTCAGAATTATGGAATTAGCTAAAATTGGGTTCTGAAACTAATTTTGAATTTTTTGGGACATCTGTAAATACTTATAGCGCGTTTTAATTCCCAAAAAAAAAATTCAGGAAATCCGGTGACCGCGAGTAGGCGCAATCAACAGTTCAGCTTTTCGGGTATCAAATTGAGTAAGAATCTCTCACTCTATTCTCTGTTATAGAATTGAAGTCTAATTAATAATAAATACGGTATTTTATTACAATTTAAAAAATATTCATAATTAATTATGGATTACTAGTAGAGGCAAAATCGAAAATTATCTATTATTATTCTGTTGATTATTTTTACAGTTTAAATGCATGACAATACCTTATTGATTGATTTTATATCTTTAAATGTGTGTATTATTTGTTTTATGTGTTTACGGCTGAATTGAAAGAAAATGAGGTTAAAAATAAATAGAAAATTGTTTGGTTAAGTAAATTGATGAAACAGTAGCCTTACTGCATATATTAGGAGATGGTGGATAGATCGGGTACATAGGGAACCCTACCGTGAACGTTATCTCATACCGGACGGAGTATTGAGATTTGGTAATTTGGTGTTCATACCAGATGGGGTATGGGGATGGCCAATTTCACCCTCATACCGGACGAGATATTGAGGTTTAGTAATTTGGCGCTTATACCGGACGAGGTATGGGGACGGCCCGTAATTGAGAATGTTAAAGAAAATGGTTAACATGCAGCCGGGACATTCCTATGAACCCCCATGGATACTAGCAGACTGATGAAAAGTGACAGTTATTATTTGATTTATTGAATATGGATTTATGATGTGTGCATGTTACCAATTGCATATGAAATCATGATAAGTGTTATGTTATTGCCTCTATAGGTTCTTTTTATAAATCTCGTTATGGTAAGTTGATGGTAAATAGTTTATTATTAATGAATGTATTTGTTTAATTAAGTACTCCATTACTTGTTTTGATTTTCTATCAACCTTCATTTATGTGCCGGTGAGTAGTGTGATATTCTTACTAGCCTACTGTAGCTCATTTCTTATTTAACCATTTCATATCAAGAGGAACAAGATCCAGAGCCCGATCTACAAGAGGGTTGATAGTAAGATACCAGTTTTATTTATTTTCTGTTTATATCTTTAATTTTTTTGTATTTCCTTCAAAATGGTAATTCTCGTAACACTATTTGAGACTTTAAGTTTATGTATAAGAAATATAAACGTTAACTATTTATTTCGCTTTCGCATTAGATTCATAATTTATTTCTTTTAAAATTTTTGGAGTCGTTACATAAGTGAACATAAATATTTTTTTAATTATTTGATATGTCCCAACACTAATAGAATTATTTATATAGATATGTAAATGAATAACATAACCATATTTTTCCTAAATAGTAACTTGCAAAAATCTTATAAATCCATCCAAAATGGGCTTTAAGCTGAGGTACCTTAATCTAAATGACTATTTAAGCATCCTCAAAAGGTTGGAATCAAGCCTCACATACGGAATAATTTAGAGAAGCGATTTCATCCTTCTATGAAATTAGTATTAATCAGCTGAGTCAAATAAAAGAATTTCCTCTTCCTCTTTTACATATGTGTATTTAATTCAAATAGAGAAATATATAAAATGAAAATATAGATAAAGAGTGTTACATCTTTTTACAATTTCATGCTTATTAATAAAAATTATGTTGTTGGATCAAATTCTAATAAATCTTTGAACATCATCCTTTACACTTCAAGCGTGATATATTTATTATAGTTTTTAATAAATCAAACTTATAATAAAGAGTAGCTTTTTCCGATTCAAAATATATATTGCTTCAAAGTTCTTCAAAATGCTTTTAAATTTTCATGACATGTGATCGATCTCTTCATCCTCGAAGAAGATTGATACAAGCATTTGTACAAATGATTTAACTAGCACAATATTTTTGTGATGCTTCCTACGAGAAAGAAAGATTTGATTATTAAATTTTTTTAAAATATAAACAACATTCTTTGTGTCTAGACGAAGAAGATTCTCATGTTGGATCCACTACTGGTAGAGAATAAGGATGGAAAGAATCAAGATTTTGGATGATCCTCAACTTGTTGTTTGACTACTTGTTGGAGCTTCCATCTTGATTAGGTTTTAAGGAACTTGTTGCAAAGTTCAAATTAATTTTAAATTCCAGTTTATTTTTTAAGGATGTTGAATACCAAGAGATCATAAATCTAATTCATATAACTGCTAAATAAGTTTTGAACTATAATTTTTATAGCTTAATCCTTGTTCTTGTATTAATCTTTTTTTTTTAAATATAATGTTTATGTTCGTTAAAGAAAAGACTAAAAATGCAATTTGACCCCTTTTAACTAAAATAATTCATCTTTTTAATGAAATATAATCAGTAAACTTAATGAAAAATTTTATAAAATGATAATTTTAAAGATGTACTCAATTCTCAGAATCAGTTGTATGAATATAATTAATTTATTACGACGATAATAATAATATTTTATTTTTTAACTAAAATATTTTTTTCTTAACAATATTTTTCGCACCTCGAAAGTATTAAATACATCATTTTTTTTTATGAAAATGTTTAATTTTCTCGCAACATTATTCATAAAATGTAAGTAAAATTTATTCTTGTTTAAATATTGAGTGAACCAAATTGAAAGAGTGTACATATAAACAGCTATAAATAAAATATAGTAGATGCAGTGTGAAGTAGATATGCTTTGGAATCGCAATTTTTGAAGGAATAAATAAAAAGAATATTGGTTTTGGTGATACATTGAATAAAGCTTTCATGAAGTAAACATTGAGGAGTAGAGTTAAAAGATCCACTTACACCCTAAGCCATGTGGGGGTGGAGAAATGACCTAACCCTAAATGTATAATGTGTATAATATACACACACACACACACACACGTGCGTGTGTATACATGTATTATATGTTCCTGTAAGAAATTGTTAATCAGGAATCATGTGTATTATTTTAGCTCATCCAGTGTGTACGGAAAAAACGCTGTTTCAAAAACAAAGCAGCTGGCGCCACTCAACATCCAGAGATTTATGCTAGCTGTTATGTACCTCCTCTAATTTCTGTCTTCGTTAATTAATTCATAGTTTATTTATTTATTTATTCAGATTATGTACACAAATATTATATGCTGGATAGAAACATCAAGGAAATTAAGATCATATTCTAGTACCCACTAAAATATGGAATCCCAAAGTTGAACATCAATGTTTTATTATAATATGATTTAATTTATTCAGCTATCCAAGTACTAGTAGTCAGAATAATTGTTGGGATTAACATCTATAGTGTAATGTGATGTAACATATTCTTTATGAAATAATATATTGGGTACCACACATTTGAAAAGGCAAAATTTTTATTTAGATTAAACATATTCTATTTGTTATATTTTGGTATATTTTTTATGTACTAACCGGAATATGTTAAATTGAAAAATCTACATTAAACATATACATGTATATATATATATATATATATATATTATATCTCCTGTTAAAATTTAATTTTTTTTTTCTTTTTTTTTGTATAATAGACAGATTGAGGCCTATTCTAGGTATTGCATGTTCGTTGTGTTTTCTTCTTAATTGTCATTGAGGACAAGTTCTATGTATTCTGCATATTCTCCTCATTATAATATATGTATATATATATATATATTTCTCAAATTATTATTTGGATTTCGACTCTTCTTTTTAGGGAGTGTGAATTTGATTTCAAATAACTTTTTAACTCTGTTTTATATGTTTATATCACCAAGTTTTGAATAAATAAATTCATAAAAGTATTAAAGTTTTTACAAAATTATACCTTTTTATATCTTTGTAATTATTTTAAACTATGAAAGTTTATTTTAAATAATTTTAATATGAAATTAATGCATTTAGGACGTATAAAAAATGATATTTTTTCATATCTTTACAATTGTTTTAAACTATGAAAGTTGATTTGAAATAAATTTAATATGGAATTAATTGATAAATTAATATATTTAAGATGTCAATCAATGTGATAAACTTAGGACAGTTTAATTAAAAAAATACTTTGAAATTATTTTGTACTTTTAGAGATTTGAAATCTAAGCTTCTGCGTGACTCATCGTACTACGTTATACCTGGATGACACATTTTAAAAGCCAACCTATTTGACATTGCAATTTCTTTTACTTTTGCTTTCAAAATTTTTCTCCAATCTTTAATGCACTATTAAAATTATTTTGAGTTATTCTCAACACACAAATTTTAAATACTATTTCAAAAAAAAAAAAAGAGTAATCTTTTCAAGAATGAATACAAAGTAATCTCATGCGAGCGTCATATTTTTAAGATATATTTTTTAAAAATAATTTCTTTAAAATTAATTTTATAAGAGATATTTTGTAATTCATGATATTCATATAATATATCTTTTAAAAATAATTTTCGAGAATTTATCTACTTAGATTATATTATATATTCAAATGGGTCCATTGAATTTTCGGTGATTCAATTCTATTTAAATTATATTAACCCAACTTATAGGTTACAGTATTTATCATTTTTTAAATGTTGTTATCATTAGTTTTCAACTATTATAGATTGCTATATAAATATATATCTACATAGAATATAAATCATATTCACTATGAAATTAAACATAATCTATCTTCTAAATTTTTATAGACTTCAATTAATCTAACTCTTTCTCAAGAAATTTATTTACTATCCCAAAACAGCACACCTGTAAACTAGGGTCTTTCCTTGAGGACTAAAGAGGGGAATAAATAAAAATAAATGTATGGTCGTACTTGTCCTGGTAAATAAGATTCTAGTTTTGATATATTTAAATATAATTAGCTTACTAATCATAGGCCAAGAAAGAATAAAGGAAACTGATTAGGGAAAAACAGTTGATCGTAAGCATGTGGGATATTGTGTAGTTGGCGCTGAGCAGTAAACCTTTCCATAAATATCTATCTATATATTGAATTCTTATATATAAAAACAGTGTAAGTGGTCCTAAATCTTAAAGCAACACCACCATTAAACAAAGGAAATAAGAAAGTATATAGCTAGTTACTAGCAACCTTTAGTAGCTCCAAACGAGCTTGCTTTACTTTTTAAGTTCCACCTTCCCAAGTACAAAAGCTTCTTTTCTGTATGTATATCAATCTGTGACCTAATAATACTCATATGTATGTGTCTGTGCGCCAACTGAGAGAGAAAGGGAGAAGGAGAGCATAAGAATCCCATCTGTTTTTTGTCTTATCAGTACGTTGTGCTGCAACCAGCTGATTAGAGTGAGATACAGAAGGATTAAACTTCAATTGTCTGCGTCAGAATCTATTCAATTAATTAATTATTGAATTAATTTGTGTTAATTAAGTAATGGGATACGTCATGCTCCTTTGGCCTAAAGCGAATCCGAATTAAGACAAGAATCTGAAACAGTTCATGGCTTAAGTAAGCACCATAAACAAAAACAACTCTCCATCACCTTTTTTGACCACATTTTCCTTTATTTAGTATTGGTTTTTCAAAAGAAGTTTTTTTCTTTGAGTATAACAGCAGCTCTTGGAAAAAAAAAAAATAAGAGTAAACATTTTAATTACTTAGCTTTTTAATTTGTTTCATGTAATTAAGAACATTGATAAAGGGGTTGCATACGTAATCCATGCAAAGGGAAGCATAAATATATGCATGGAGCCCATTCTTAACTTTTAGGGTTTGCAATTAAACATCACGGTCGAACTTCATGCCTTTAAAGACATTGACTAGATCTCAACTCCGCAATTATAATATGCAAACATATATACATATATATATATAATATTGTGCCATATATGTGGAATAAAATTTGTGCAACAATCATACATCAATTAAAAAATTATTATTATTTATGGGACAAAGAACCAAAATTTACTTATAATATTCAAAAATATTCTAATTTTATCTTATACTATTTTTTATTTAAATTAATTTAAAATTTTTAAAAATAGAACAAATAACCTCTTTCTCGTGTTATATGATAGATGACATGTTGATAACTTGGCAATGATGCGGATAAAATTTTGAACAATAAAAGCTACATTATTGCTATGTCATACCCTTTTTAATGGGTTAAGCACCATAACCCGAAGCTGCTAGGGGTCCATTGTTTTCCCCCTCTCTTCACCATCTTCTAAGACAGTTTTCTCTTGTTCTTTGAAGCACAATTTACTTGGAACTCTATCTTTGATATTCAAATTAAACAACACAACTCAAAGTACAAGATGCTAACGATGGATATAACTCAAGATTGGCATGAGCTACATGAGAAGAGTATCATGATGCCTAGTGGATCAATCATAAGATCATACGCCAAGAAACTCAAACAAACTTTTTAAGCTCATGTTCAAGAGTGGATTAATAAAGAAGGAAGGTTTAGGATGAACTAGGAAGCCCATGAAAGAAGGAGCCCGACTCCATTAGCCAAGGGGAGAAGCAGCGAATCAACATCCTACAAATCAAGGACACTCAACCAACTTGTCTTTAAGAGTCCTAATAAAGCGAGCACTAAGGATCCTAAATCTTTCATAAGCTAATCTTCAAAGAGTCCCACACATCTTGGACAAATTGGCTAAATCTTTTACAAGTCTTCTACAAGCAATCAGCCATCATTATTTTACAAGCTAAAAAGCCCTTAATGTCAACAATAATGTTGTGACTAGCTGTCAAAAAACAGCTAAAGGAATACCACAACACATAATCATGTACAACATAACACCAGCAACATAAAATCCTCGACCTGTACAGCACAACATATTATCCTGCACAAAGCAACACCAGCAGCACAAAACCCTCAACCTACACAGCCTTGTACCTGCACTTGCAAACCTGCAACTTGCAACCTACACCTGTAACTTGCACAGCCTTGTAGCAAATAAAAATTTATTATAACAAATTTTATTTTTTTGTTAACAGTTGTAGCTTCTTTTTTTGGAACACCTGTAAAGTCTTGATTGGTTGCAGAGTTTTTATAAATTGAAGACTTTTTATCTCAACAAAGCAAGCTGAGAATTGTCCAGCTATTTCCCTCTTAATTTTTTTTCTAATTGTCCAACTATCTCCCTTTTATTCCTTTCTTGAAATCAGAGCAAGTAATGTCCAGCAAGTAATAATGTTAAGCTCTGTCATTGATGGAGACAAAATTAGTGCTGACAATACCACTGGAGGAGCAGTAACAATTAAGACCTTGAATATATCAGAAAGCCTAATGAGTTCTTATTCCATGGTTAAGTTTGTAAAGAATATTGATCACTTGGAGAACAACTGTCAACAGTCGACTCAAGAAGACAAGTGTGCCAACTTGTCCAGGTCAGTAGAAGGTCCCAGTCAGCATGCCAACTCATCTTACAGCTCCCAAACAAACATGCATGGTCGACAACTGGAATACAATCGTCTTCCTGATATAACAGAATCGTCCATCACTGAAAACCATTAAAGCTGCATATATTTTTTGGGTTCTTCCATCGTAATCGACAGTGAATGTTTGTTGTTTTCTTGTGTCATTTGTGTTTTTCTTGAATCTCTGTAAAGAGCTATTGAGCTCTATAAATGTATCACTCTCACTAACAAAAATTAAGTTGAATGAAAACCAAGTAGCTCTGAATTGTCCAGCTTTCCATATTTCCCAAAGATAATCTGTTTTCTTAACTTGGTATCAGAGCTAACAAATGGCAGGAGAAAACAACTCCTCAACCTTTAACCTAACACCTTAAAAAACTCAAACTTTATCTAGCAGCTTAATGAGCTCTGTGTGTACTCTGAAACTCAATCACGATAACTACCTCCTCTGAAAAAATTTGGTGCTTCCAATCATAAGAAGAAACAAACTCAAAGGTTTCCTCACCAATGTCAAATTGAGCCCACTAGAATCCACATAAAGAATTGTAGAAGGAAGGACTAAAGTTGAAACCATAGTGAATCCAGAATTCGAAGACTGGTTTGCACAAGATCAAATGCTATTAGGTTGGCTTTACAGCTCAATTGAAACAAATATAGCCTTCGAACTGATGGGGCATTCAACATCAAAACTCTCCTAGGATGGCATCCAGGATCTCTTCGTAGTAAAAACATGAGCAAATATAATTTATTACAAAAAAAAATTCATCAAAATGCAAAAAAGGAACTTGAAGATGGAAGAATACCTCAAATCCATCAAAGGAATCGCTGACAACCTTGCTCTAGCAATACACCCTATTACATTGAAAGATCTCACTTCTCAAGTTCTTACTGACCTAGATTCCCCCGAATACAACCCACTCATGTGCCAAATCATGGAAAAAGAAAACATAAGTTGGGTCGAACTTCAATCTCAACTACTCAACTATGAAAGACAGTTGGAACAACTCAACATAACAACGGCCAACTTAAACCTCGGACATCCCTCAGCACATTTTTTTTATTTCAGGAGCAACAGAACCCACCTTCTCAATCGATTAACAGAGGAGAAAGACGCAACAGCCTTTTTAACAGAGGAGGTCGTCACAGCACCAGAAGAGGAGTAAGACACAACGGTAACTCTAGACCAATCTGCCAAGTGTGTGGCAAAATTGGACACACTGCCGCTCACTGCTATTATCGCTATGACAACAGCTACATGGGAACCATTCCAGGGAACTCCCTAAAGGCCTATCAAAGCTCAACCTTTTCGGCCACTCCCGAAGACAATCTTGAAGACCCACTTTGGTATGTAGACAGTGGTGCTAACAACCATATAACAGGAGATGCAAACATACTGCAGTCGAAGCAACAATATGAAGGAAGTGAAAGTCTCATGATTTGAAATGGTGAGAAAATGCCTATCAAACACATCGGTAAGACAAACATTTACATTCTCAAAAATAAAAAATTAACCCTAAACAAAGTGCTACATGTACCAAAAATCAATAACAATTTACTAAATATTTCTCAACTTACCTCCTCAAACAATGTTGAATTAACTCATCTTCTTGTTTTGTGAAGGACAAAGCCACAAGTAAGGTGCTACTGTTAGGGAAGCTTAAAGACGGCTTATACTACTTGGGCTCCTCAAGACCAACTTCCCTTTATGATCCTCCCTGTCAAGCCTTGATCACTAGCAAAAACAACTAAACCCCTGAATCAATAACACTAATGTGGCATAGAAGACTCAGACATCCATCTTTAAAAACTTTATCTATCGTCTTAAAAACATGTAATGAACCGTTTAAGTTCAATGAAAATATATTTTTTGATGCGTGTCAACTGGGCAAGTCCCATCTTCTCCGTTACTCTCTGTCTTTATCACATGCAAAAACACCCTTCGAAATTGTTCATACTGATGTTTGGGGACCATCTACTCTTCCTTCACCCTCAGGCCATAGGTATTACGTAATTTTCGTTGACGATTATAGTCCATTCACTTGGCTCTATCCACTGAAACAAAAATCAAAAGTTTATCAGGCTTTTACCCAGTTCAAATACCAAACAGAAACCCAGTTTGAAAAGAAAATAAAGTGTCTTCAATCAGATATAGGACGAGAATTCACTGGCCTGGCCCAGACTCTTCAAAATAATGGAATTAAGATTAGATACTCATGTCCCTACTTATCGGCTCAAAACGGATGAGCTGAAAGAAAACATCGGCATATAGTCAAAACCGGTCTCATCCTCCTCGTCGAGTCGGGAGCGCCACTGAAATATTGGCTCGATGCTTTTGAAATAGTTGTATTCTTGATTAATAGAATGCCTACACCAATCTTGAATCAGTTCTCGCCACTTGAAAAGCTTTACCACAAAAAACCTAACTACAAATAGCTAAGGACTTTTGGGTGTGTCCGTTTTCCTTGCCTAAGACCATATCAGAATTACAAGCTCACCTTTCACTCAATAAAATATGTTTTTTTTTGTTACAGTTCTCTACACAAAAGATACAAATGTCTCAGCTCCACCGACAAGATGTATGTATCCAAAAATATTGTCGTCAATGAACTTGAATTCCCCTATCGCCATGGTTTCGTGAAAACACATTAACCCAAAATTGTCTCTAGAGTCACATTACCCTCCTGACTGAATATATCTTCCAACCCTACATCAGCCTTTCCTTTCCTAGGCAGTTTGAGCTGACAAGTCGTCAAAGAAGCTCTAGCACCAGCTTCATCCCCTATGGCAGAGTCCTCACCGCAACACTCACCAATAGATCCTTCGACTAGTGATAATTTGTTGCAAGAAGAACCAGTGTCTTCTCTCAGTCAGAGTATAACACCATCAGATCAAGAAGAAGAGAGAGTACAAACCGAAAATACCCTAACAGAAGCTCCAAAACACTAGATGTTGATCAGAGCTCAAGCTGGGATATTTAGACCAAGGAACCTGCCACAAGACTTCCAACTATTCAAAGCAGTCATGGTAAGAAATATTACAACACCTACTTCGATCACTGAAGCAACTAGAATTCCCCACTGAAAATTGGCCATGGAAGAAGAAATGTCTGCCCTTAGAAACAATCGGACATAGAAGTTGGTTCCTCATCATCCTGAAATGAACCTGGTTGACAACAAATGGGTTTACAAAATCAAAACCAACTCCAATAGGAGCTTACAACGGTATAAAGCTAGATTAGTGGTAAAAGGTTTTCATCAAACACTCGGGATAGACTTTCATTAAACCTTTAGCCCAGTAATTAAGGCATCAACACTTCAAGTGATTTTGATTCTAGCAGTAACAAACTGGTGGAACATCAAAGAGTTCGATGTGAACAATGCCTTCCTAAATGGAGAATTAAGAGAGACGGTTTTCATGAAGCAACTTGAAGGCTTCGAAGATCCCAAACACTCTAACTATGTTCGTCAACTCAACAAAGCACTCTATGGACTCAAGCAAGCTCCAAGAGCATGGTTTGACAAGCTTAAATCCTCACTACTCGAATGGGGCTTCAAGAACTCACAAGCAGATATATCTCTCTTTTTCTTCCTTACAGAGATAACCAAAATCTTCATACTGATCTATGTTGATGATATAATTATTACAGGGAATAAACCAGAGATGATGCTAAGTGTCATCAACCAACTTCATAATTTATTTGCACTAAAAGATCTTGGAGACATTCATCTCTTCCTCAGCATCGAAGCAACACGGGATGACACTGGTCTCTTCCTTACCCAAACAAAATACACTGAAGAACTCCTTAAAAGAGGCAATATGTACTCTGTTAAACCATGTCCAAAACCGGTAGTAATCGGCAATAACTTGTCAACTGAAGAAGGAAAAGAACTGAAAAATCTGACTCCCTATCGGAAAATGATAGGATCTCTTCAATATCTAACTCACACAATTCCAATATATCATTCATTGTCGACAAACTTAGTCAATTCATGCAAAAACCAACTGATCTTCAAATGAAAGCCTTGAAAAGAGTTCTCCAATATCTGAAAGGGATGACTGATATCGGTCTCCACATTAACCCAGCGACAGACTGAACATTGTTGGGTATTCGGATGCCGAATAGGCCTACTCAAAGGATGATCACCGCTCGACCTCGGGTTACTGCGTCTATCTTGAAGAGAATTTGATCTCCTGGAGTTCAAAGAAGCAAAATGTTGTATCAAGGTCAAGTGTCGAATCTGAGTACAGAGCCCTAGCTCTCCTATCTTGTGAAATCACCTAGCTGGAGTCCTTACTCAAAGAGATAAACATCACCACTCCACAAACTCCAATAGCCTGATGTGACAATATAAGTGTCATGGCCCTTGTAAGCAATCTTGTCTTTCATTCGCGAACCAAATATATTGAAATTGATGTTCACTTCATTCGCGACAAAGTGACAAAAGGAGCTCTCGATATCAGATACGTGCTCTCATGTGATCAAACCACCGATTGATTCACCAAGTCTCCGTCACAAACACATGTTAAGTATTTCAGGAAAAAAACTTGGACTGGTTCATCGACCACTTTCCTTGACAAGTTTGAGGGGGAATTGAAAAAACACTGATCACTCGGAGAACAACTGTCAACAGTCGACTCAATAAGACAAGTGTGCCAACTTGTCCAGGTCAGTAAAAGGTCCCAGTCAGCATGTCAACTCATCTTACAGCTCCTAAATGTCACTAACAAAAATTAAGTTGAATAAAAATCAAGTAGCTGTGAATTGTCCAACTTTCTATATTTCCCAAAGATAATATA
>NW_019014545.1:802221-815886 GCF_000150535.2 Carica papaya
TACCAACATTTGCTGTGATGGTGATATAGTGTGATGTTCTTACTGGGCTAGTGTAGCTCATTCCTTATTTAACCATTTCAGATCAGGAGGCCCTGGTTCCTGAGCCCGATCCACAAGAAGACAGCGAGTAGATGCTAGATGTTTTATAGTTTTCTTTATTTTTCTCATTTCTCGTATTTCTTTTAGAGAGCTTATTCAGTGACATTGTTTAGTACTTTTAAATTATTGTGTAAGGGATGTTAACCTTAATCTTTTATTTTACTTCCGCACTCAGATTATTATACATATTTCCTTTTGAATTTCCAGAGACGTTACATATTTTATGTGAATATTATTGTTTAGAGTTAGGTTAGAGCTATAACAGCAGGCAAGCTTGGACAAGAAACTATACAAACAAAATGGAATAACGGAAGCTTATCTATTAGTAAAAGTGGAACCGCCTAAAAATAATTTGTAGAATGTCCTTTAATGATGCAATTTGTTTTGTTACTAAAAGTAAGCTAATACTAACAGAAGGTCTTATACCAAATGCTCTATTGCTATAAGTCTGAATTTTTAATAGCAAAATTTTTGTTATTAAATGTAGCATATTAAAAAATATTTTTCTCGTAGTATACATTTATAGAACGAGTTAAATTTTCAAGATGTGAAAAAAAAAAAAAAAAAAAAGAGGAATTGTAAGAAAAGTCCACATTTATGTTTGTAAAATATATAAAAATATCAAAAACTAAAATAATTTTGTAAATTTAAAAGCTTTAAAATATCACTAAAATATTTTGAAAATATAATAATTTAAAAGGTAAAATACTAATTTACTAAAAACTACTTTGACTTGAGTGTCTCCATCAGATCATTATGAGCAAAGCTGCAACCCCAACAACATCGTTTAAGGCTCTTCTTTTATTTTTGTAATTAATAAACCATTCATCTCTAACTACTCTCATTACTACTGCCTCTGCCTCCCTTTTTCCAATAAACTTTCTCATTCTTTCAACCACAAATTTTTTTTTTTTTTTTTTCTGATACAAGAAAGAGGAAATTATGAAACTAATTTTTTCACACAGACTCATTTATGTTAATTTTTTAAAAAAAAAAATCTTGTAGTCGGAAAATAACTTTAGTTAAGTGAGATTATATAATATGGGCCAAAAAATTATTCATAATTTTAAACTGAATCAATTTAGTTACAAATATTTTACAACAATCAAATTTATTGTATAATTTAATCAAAAGGTAAGAACACGAGCTAGCTATCTATAAGTCGAGGCATAGTGATTTCACCGAATTAAGAGAAATACTAAGAGGGAAAAGTGAATCATCTTATCCATGAAAGTCAGTTGTAAAGTGCTTGGAAGATTTAAAAAATGTAAACAACTAGTTTCTTGATACCATAGATCACAATAGTGTTGGTCTGCAAATTTAAAATGCAGCCAACCCATTTTCATGGTCTATCATTAGCTATTGATATGTTAAACGTTCGCTGCTTATAATTATGTAACAACTAGAATATATTATCATATGATAATGTCTTATGAATAGTTTGTGGATTATATAAATATACAATCTTAAGTACAGTTTGTAAACACCATTGTCAATAACACTTAATCTATAAAATTTATGAAGAGGACATTATAAATTATATATATATATATATATATGGAGAGAGAGAGAGAGAGAGAGAGAGTATTATTAAAGAGAGGATAAAAATTATGATAAATGTGGATATGGTTGTTAATAACAAATACACTACACTACACTAACTTGAGCAATTTTTAGTGTCAGTTAAAAAGCTATTGTGTTGGTTATGTATAATTAATCCTTAGACTTAGCATGTCATTTTATTTTGTATATGAATTGTTATAGTTTGATAGTTGAGCATCAGATGGCTTTCATAAACTCTAAACAATGAAGCCGATGATGGTTATGGAGATGAATGATCAATCATTTTATATTGTTAAAAATTAATATTTGCTTGATTAGAAATGAATTTTCTAATCAAGCAATTATGTAAGCTTACCATAGTATTTGACTAAAATAGAGTAACATAAACCATTGCTTTTGGTCTTTCTAGGATATAGAAAGATGTATGGCAGCAATAAGTGAATATGTTAAAAGGTCCTTCAAAATTTTAATTTCCTCATATAAGGGTCATGACATATGCTAAGTATCACATGTTGTCTCCAAGTTGCTTTGTACTTATCTCTCCATATTAATTACATGAAGGAAAAGAGAAGTTCTTTTATTCTATTGGGTAAGCATACAAAAGATATCATTGTTAGCTTTTATGTTGAACCTAAATTGTCATTTAACAGAACCCATATGTATAATTATTCTCAACCACAAGATAAAAAAAATATAATACTATTTTGGCATAAACAACCAAACTAATTTATTCGTTACGGGATTGTTTCTCCAATTAAAAAAAAAAAAAAAAGTTGTAGGGTTAGAAACCCTAGCCTATGGGTATAAAATTGAAGAGAAATGTGAACCACCATAATAAGCCCTTCTTCTCTCAATAATTTCAACTTTGAAAAGAAATTCCGGAGACAATTCTCTTGGTAAACAGCCGAAGCAAGAGAGTTTTCAAGAAATCTATCTCGATTACTTGAATGTATTCTGGTTGATGTAAAATATTGTGTTACATTCAATAATATGTGATCAAGGAAGAATTCTTTAAGATTCAGCATCAAACAAGGTAAGACACACATTGTTTTTTTTGTACCTTTTAAACATTTTAAATTACCTCTTCATTGTCTCTAAACTTAATTACCTCAAATACGCCATCATCCTTTAATTTGAATAAAAATCTAAAGCTTAAATTCACATTTTCTTTATTCATTCATTCACGATGAATTCTCAAATTAGTTGGCTTATATAAAAATTATTTAATCAAATATTATATATAAAAAAATGAGGTCAATTTAAAAATAAACAAAAATATTATTCTTAATAGACTTAAAACTAATTTATCTAAAATAAAAAAGTATATTACTTTATTAATTTTTTTAAGGTTAAATAAAGAAGTATAAACTAAGAAATTGATCGATAAATTAAAAATAAATATAATATTAATGTAAAAAGTATTATTTTATGTCGATACTGATAATAAGATATGAAAATTAAGGGAGTAAATGGGATTAGAGACCTAGTAGTTTGGTTGTAAATAATGTACTTTACATATCGACTTATATAATGCTATAGCTAACACGTTTCATTATTTATTATGAGACAAACACTTATTTAAAAAAAAAATTTGTAGAACTACTAGTTTGCATTTATTGTCTTACAAAAAAATTTGTTTTGTTCCACTTAAACTTTATTCTTCTCTAGATGTATTTTAATCATAGATCCTATACTAGAGGAACTGAGTCAATCTTATTCATCAACAAATATCTAGTAACAAGCTCTTATTTTCTTTTTTGTTTCAATATTTCTCAACAAGCTTAAAATTTTTTTCTTATTACATGTAAATTCAAGTTGATTTATATGCAAACCTAAAAGTTGAGCCTAGCAATGTATGATATACCCTTTTGTGCAGCTCATTCAGACCCAACCAATGCAGGATTTGCTTAGTTTAAATAGATTCAAGTCATTAATGAGTCATAGTTGTAAAACCGTCAAAGATCAAATCTAAACAAGTAAAAGCTCATTTAATCTTATTAGAGTCGTTTAGATGGTCAAATAGATTACTCTTTCATAGTAATCTACTAGACATATATGTATACGCCAAGCAAGTCTCAACAGATTGCCTATAAATTTAGACCATGATCCATTCATAAATAAGTCAGTGCGTGCATAACCTCTTAAATTTATGTATTGAAACCACTAATTCACACACCTAATTATTTCTATAAGAAAAAATTATCAAAAATTTTAATTTTTATAATTTTAAATGTAATATTTAAACTATATCCACATTTTCACATAAATTTCACAAAAGTTTTTTATTATTTCAAATATAGCCTAAACATAAAACTAGATAATTTATGTACGATAATATTCCCATTCTGCGAGGAAGATTTTGCAAGACAACACTGATAATGTGCATTCAATTCTGAAGAATCATATCCTCTGTGCTTCATTTCCAAACATGCATTCAAATGAATGCGCACTCAATAAAGAGTTTATAGAATACATTCCGAATCATACAACCATTACAATTTGTGGAAAGTAATACCTTCGGTGAAGATCACATTTCTCGGCTACACAGGCTACACCTAACACAGGAATGAAAGAAACCAACTCTGAAATCAGGAATCATTATGAGCCACACTACAAAGAACCAATTAGAACCTTTGAATGGCTCCACAACGAGAAGATGATCTACTACTTTCTGTACAATGTATCTAGTTAGGGATCAAGAATCAACGACCGCCATCTACAAGCGCAAGCTATTTAGGTTAGGTTTAGTAAGGGTCTTCGAGAAATAATTGCGGATCTCTGGAATAATTCGCTGGATCAGATGAGAGTGCCTGCAAAGGTTCATCATAGAAGAAAATCTCAGCAGAAGTAACTTCTAACAAGTACTTTAGACAGACATGGACGCAGAAAAAAATGAATATATTCTACAAGAATACAGCTTGCTGCACTACAGCCAAAAGATTCACGATGAAGAGACCACTCTCATCAGGTTTAAAGTCCAGCAAAAATCAATGCATCTGAAAACATGGGAATGTTACTTAGAATTGCCAGAACATGGCAGGTTAGTGAGAATGCTTACCCAGGCCTACCATTCAATTTATCGAACTGCCCCAAGATAAACAGGATGCATGCATGCCTCAACGAGATAGCATGGAAGGCTTCTGAAAGTTCATACATGCTTGAAACATTTTCCAATGATATATCCTGGGAATGAAAATAAAAATTAAAAAAATATATAAAAAAAAAAAACCGTGAGATGCTCCCTTTGAGATTCAAAAGCGCTATTACCCAAAACACTGCAAACCAACCAGTACAGATGCTCACCTGTGCAATGGTATACTCACAAAGTCGCTTAAGTCCCTCTAATAGATACTGATCAGCAGCTCGGAGGAGATCTTGTGAAATGTCTGATGTAACATCAACTGACCCTGTGTATATAAATCTGTTCAAGAAATTTACTTCTGTAAGTATCACCGCTTAGGGAAAAAAAGAAATTTGTGAGAACAGAAGCCCAATAATCATTATACCTCATCATTAACTCAAAAACTTCCCATCTAATATTTGGAATTTCAATATCCCTTGCATCTTTCTCCTGTAGAATAAGCGAAGGATTATGTAACATATACAAAACATCCTAAATGTGAAGATATTTTCAACTACAGTATGTATTCCAGTTTTAATTTTTAGTAATGAGCTGATATAACACTTGGATTACCAGCCAAAATCTTTTGAACTTAGAGAATTCCCGATAACAAGTAAATTCAAATGGTAAACCCTGAACTATTAAAGAAACAACACTATCTCATCTCATAAGCAAACAGAGAATGTTCAAATGCAGCAAGCCTTGGCTTACAACACGAAGGACTACGGATGTGGAGCAGCCGAAAGGGCTGCTGGAAGGGATAAGTTGAGAGTTGGAAAGAATTGCTCACCCTGTAACCACCGTCAAACATTGCACGAAATGCATCTGAAGATGCAAGGAGACAGATTCTGTGAGCATAGAACCTTCTACCTACAATGGAAAAGAGCAATCTTCTATTTTAAAATGCAATTCATGATAATAAACTGATCATGACAACCACCAGATTCAAATGTGTACCTTCAACTAGAAAAGTAACATCAGACAACGTAGCATTGTTTACATATTGCTCCCCCAAGTAGACCTGCAGTGCACTTATTATGTGATAATAAGCATCAAATATGCACAAAAGAAATGTTCAGGTATAATTTATTCTCATATTCTGAAATTATGCAGGTCCGTAGAGACAATATGCCTGCCCACAAACATACACTAGTTTATTTACTAACTAGTGCAGAGTGCATACAGAAAATAAGTGGTATGAGCAACTGGTCAGTGTATGCACAATTTTTTTTTTTTTTCCCAAAAGCGAAGCCTGAGCCTTTCCAAAAAATGGATTAAGGCCAAAGGCCTTTGATATACACTAATTAGTTCTTCCTTCAGTACCAATTCCTTCTTTCAAACACTCTCTACGCTAGTAAAACTCGTATTTGTACATCCAACCCACAATTCACTGGGTATAAAAAGGGTCAACAAAACAGATGGGAACTCGAGGCATATTCCAATAAAAAGTAAGGCCACCAGTTTACAGGGGAACTAAAAGAACATGCATGCCAAAAGCTGACATGAGGGATATTCCAATAAAAAAAGGACACTGGTTTCCAAGGGAACTAAGATAACATACATGCCAAAAGCTGACATTGTTCGACAATGCCAGATTGCATCCCAGGGTAAAAATTCCAGAATTTCTAAAAAAGCTAATGAACCACAAAAACCTAAGCTCATTTAACCACGTAGATACTTCCAAGTTCCAACATGGAAAGCTTCAGAATATGCTCAACAATTAAATCACTTATTTTCACAACATAAAAAAGTGGATAACATGGAACTATGAGGTCCAGAAAGCTAACCTGTGGCGTAGGAGACGGAGGAGCAGCATCAACAGGAGAAAGAGTCATTGATTTGTTTGCTAACCTATATAGAGCTACAGCACCATCAAGTTGCTGCTTAGGATTCGTAGAACCAAGAAGCCCAAGAAGCAACTCCAATCCTGCATGAAACTATTGTATCATTAGCATCTTCAAGCTAGCATGAATATCTCAGCTTAACTTAGCAACACCCAAACCCTGATCGAATTGAAAATTACAACAGCCTCTGAGATAGCCGTGGGAGATTCACTAAGAACGTGACATGCCATTGTTATCTATAAAGATAGTTCTCTGATCATCTGGTGAACAAAGATGAGCAAGAGCCAAGGCAACTCGTCTTTGGACAGACTTTTCTGCTACACGCATTAGGTATAAGAGATGACTTAAACCCTACACAGAAAATCATGAGAAGACAATATCCAAGGTTAAAAATATAGGTGTCATGGAATCATAGACCAAACCAGTTTACATTGACTACATGCTTCCACATTTCAAAAAATGAGAAAAAGAACAGAATAAGAGATTAGAAAATACTAACCCGTCCACGAATATTTTCCTCCAATCTTTTCAATGTCTTTGCAACACAATCTTTTGTTGCCTGCAATTATATATGCATATTCCCTATCAGTTCTACTTGGTGTATATATGCAAATTCTATACAGTTCTACTTGGTGTATATTAAGTTGACAAGCATCTCAATATCTTAGCCATGTGAAAGTGGCACTGAATTGTGATCGTAAGAAATCAGCAACATTGAGTATTGAAATAAACCTATAAAATAGCAGCTAATGTTTGGAAATAAACAAAGGGAATAAAATACCTGAACAATAAACTCTCCATCCTGCAGCTTCTGAACACCTCCAACCCTAATAAAATCGGATACATTATCCTACGGATAGAACACTATATTAACTACAGATTGATGAAAATTGGAAACAAAAATTTAAGGACTTCAGCTCGAGTCCACAAGGATTCATAAGATATATATTGCACCTCATTATCTGCAAGGCCATAAAGAGCAAATGCAGCATTATGTTGCAAAGATCCATTTTTTGAATCAAGAAGCTTCAGCAGTGGCACTAAACCACCATTATGTGCGATACCAGCTTGGTTGTGTGTGTCCTGAAACAGAAACTTATCTGAGCAATATTGAAGTATCTGATTATCAAATCCCAAATATGCTACTCAAGATAAAGGACAGATAGCCATCTTAATATATTTATTCCTGAATTTCAATAATAGATATAAACAAGAAAATAAAAATAATAACCTGTGCCAACCTCCCCAATGCAAATGCAGACATTTCCCTCAACTGAACATCAGCTGACTGAAGCATCTCAATTAAAGGTCTAACTGCACCTCTCTGTACAATATGAACCTGCAAACATCCCACTTTTTAATGGAAAAAATATGAGGAAAGGAGAGTGAAAAAAAAACTCAGAAGCACGAAGGCTGGCATTAAGGAAAATGGTCCAATGAGGATAATGCTCGTCTTATCAGTGCTAGCAGGATAGATAGCCTATCCTAAGTTCAGAATCCAATTCTTCCCTATTCCAAGGTACTAAGGAAAGTTTTGGGGAGGAATTAACTCTCAAGTCTCAACTCCATAAGACAATGGAAAAGGAGGAGATATAGAATAGAGAAAAGGGCACCTTGCAATCTGAATCAGTTGCTGCAAATTGTCCTAGTAACAAGGCTGCCTCTCTTTGGCTTTCAGAACAGCAGGAACTGCTATAAATAAACTTTGAGTCGTTGGAATAGGAAAGTAAACAAAAAGAACCATGTAACATGTAAAAGAAAATAATAAATGCAGAAAAAGAATAGTATCCTATGACCATGCAGAGAAATATTACTAAGGATGACATTATCAGATCTAATGTACCTAAGCAGTCCAATGACTGGTTGAAGAGCTCCAGCAGCAAGAACTTCTTTCTTTATGTTTGGAGATGAATGTACCAAATTTCCTATAACACCAACCTGCAACCCATGGTAGGTCATTTGATAACACATCCAGCAAGGAAGTACATTTTGAAATTCCATATAAGTGTGAGTTCCTATAGGGGCTAATATAAAAGTCATGTGGAAAAATTCTATTACCGCTTCATAGTGTATGGCAGCATCTTCTGATCTTAGCATTAGAATGAGAGTAGGAAGAGCATTGCATTCAACAATCTGTGAGATGATAGCAGCCATATCAATTATTAATCTTCAAGCCAATCTTGTTAAACTCAAAGTTCAAATATATCAACTACCTGATTCTTATTTTCATCATTTTTGAATGCCAACGTGCGAAGTGCCCCCGCAGCTGCTCGTTGCACTTTGGTATCAGTAAATTCAAGCAACTCAACCAGAGGCGGAATGCCACCTTCCATCCTGTTTATCCAGAAGTGATGGCCATGAGAAAAGAATGGTTCTAGAGGTGAATTTTGAAATTAAAGAACACAAATCAGCTGACCTAACACGGGTCTTGATACTGCTGTTCTCATGAGCAAGATTAGTGATAGCATCAGCAGCCCGTCTAATGACACTATTCACAGCACGAGAACCACAACCATCCTCGTGCCTCTTCAACAAATTCACAAGATGAAACAAGGCCCCGTTGTCAACTATGAGTTGCTGGTGCTCTGGCTGTTACCATTGAAGGCCACAAAAAGGCAAAAGGTTTAGAGATCACACAAAGTATGTCTAACCAAAAGCTATAACCTCTAACGCTTCTGCTCCATAAAAATTTTCTAGTATGGCAGGACTAACAATAAAATCCAGAAAAGATCAAGAAAACCCACTAAATCCTGAAAGCTAAGATCACCAAATAACCGAAACTAAGAAAATACCACACTATAGCTTCCGAAAATAAACACTACTACTATCCTTGACTTAAAAACTAAGGTCAATGGAAGTTTGAGCATTTGTTAACCCATGAAAGTTGAATTGCCAGGCTTCTTCCATATACAGCAATGCCTGTCTACGCATTCAGTAACCAAAAAGGAAGCCATTTCTAAAGGTTTAGCCCTTAATTGAATAACTTACCATTCGGACTGGAAAACAGTACATAAATTAATATGCTGCTTTGAACAATAAAGTGCCATTCTCAATGTTGCATTTTTATTTTCCCACACAAAAATCAGTTTAATTATTAAAGATCTGCAGAAAAGCGTTAGACAAACTAAAGACAGCAACAAGAAGAAAATGGAATAACCCGCCATTCCATGGCCAAGCGAACATCTATTTATTATCCACTTTACTCATGGTGCACAAAGAAAGCCAAATTCCAATTAGCACAAATTAAATAATTCCGATACTATAGAATAGCTTTTTGGAAGTTCTAAGCAAAAATTATGACCAAAACAAAAGAAATCCAAAGATTATGCGATATATTTGTGAAAAAATAATAACATAATCAAGCAACCTTAACTGCAAGAAGGCCTAGAGCAAAAGCACTCCCTTTCTCGACTTCGTGCTCGAACGGCTTCGAGCTATGGTCTCCCTCACTTATCAGTGGCGCCTGCAAATGCTTCACGAGACCCGGAACCGCACCTCCTTCAACAATCACGTTCACTACATCCTCTGCAAACGACAATTTGTGGCCTCAAAATCCTCAAATCCAAACAGAACACCCAGGAACACTACCACGTGATGGCATAATAAAAGAAAACAATCTAAACTAGAAACGAAGTGGCGAGATCCGGCGGTTGAGTTTTCTGTTCCCATCTTTGTTTTCTCTAAAATTTATGTTTACCGTTTTTGGCAAGCTCGGCGAGGACGTGAGTGGCACGTTTCGCGGCGGCGCGATCAGCTTCCTTCCAGGAGAAGGTAGAATCAAGGATAGTAACCTGGGCGCTAACCTCTCGCAGGAGCGCGTGGCGCGCATCTGCAGAGGAAAGGGAGATCTCCTGCTCCTCGCCGTCGGTTATTCCTTCTTCCAGTTTCCTCTTTTGCCCTTTCCTCTCCGGGATGCTCTGATCCTCGCGCCTCTGCTGTTGCTGTTCTTCTTGCTCCATCTACAAACAATTCAGGGGACTGGAGAGAGAGAGAGAGAGAGAGAGAGAGAGAGAGAGAAGAGACGATCAGAAACAAGAGTTCCGATTTTGAAACGATGAGAAAGAGATCAGGGGCAGTTAAGGTATTTCGGTTCAACTAAAAGACGAAAAGAAAAGAAAAGAAAAAAACCAAAAAAATTTAAAGGTGTCGGGACTCAACCGGCCGCGTTTCCCGGAGTCTGGAATTTAGAGGGCGCAAACGACGGAGATGCTCATCAAAACGCACCGTATCGCTCCCGGCGGGAAAGCGAAACCTGCTAATGTGCGCACGACTGGTAAGCTTGAGGTATGAAACGTGGGCCCACGTTGTACGAAGTAATGAGTTTTAAGAAAACACTAGGACTAAGTCAATTTGGATTAAGATTATTAATAATATTTATGTTAATATAATATAAGTTTTTTTTACGAATCACTTGCTAAAATAAATACATTAGTAACTTTAATTTTTATGCTAAGATGATTACTCTTAACGTCCAAATTAATATGAGAAAAAGTATAAATAATTAGTATCTATTAGTGGTTCATAACCTCTTCTTCAATAACTTACCTAACACTTGGCAGTCAAAAGTTTTCAAGATTAAGGGTGTGCAATGATTTTTTCTGTTAGTCTAATCTGAGATTTTAAAAGTCTTAAAAAACTAAAATTTTGAAAAGAAATTGACTTAGTCAACCTAATTCCTTTTATAAATAGAAAATCGTAAATTATATTTTCAAAGTCTTAAAAATTAAAATTTTGAAAAGAAAAAAAAAAATTGAATAAGTCAACCTAATTCTTTCCATAAATAGAAAATCCAATGACTACTGATAAATTCACTTTAACCCAAAAACCAAATTGTATATATCCAATTAAAAGGATTACGCAAAAATTAAGTTTTAAATATAATATACAGTTAAATATTTGTAATATCTATTAATATAATTTGAAATCTTATGTTTTTCATTTGTTTCAAACTCTTTGTTTTCTTTCAATTTCTAACTATAAAAATTTAAAATAATTAAATCATATTTGAACGCTTTAAAAAATATGTCTAGTATTATTTTTTTGTATTATTTTTTAAAATATTCAAAAATTATCTCATCAATTTTACTTTTTTCTTTATAAAATAGAAGAAACTAAGTCATTTGAAACAAATAAAAAATGTTAAAGACAAAACTGTAACAAAAAAAAAAAAAAGTAATGGAAACTAAATTGTAACAAATGTCAAATTTTAAAAATTAATTTAATAATTTGTCTTTGTAGAAAATATCACAATTCATATCTCAACCCTTATTTAAATTCCAAAATAGAGCCTACAATAAGTATATACAAATCTATATTGCAACTCAAAATTTAATTACCTACAGTATTTAAAAAATATTTTCAAAAGGTACATCTCCATAAAAGTTCTCAACGAGTTCAAAGTAATTTTTTAATGTAGTCATATCACATTCAAAGTTCATATATAACATCGTTAGGTTGCATGTTCACCGTATCAAAAGTATCATGCTCAACATAGTCGAAATTTTTCATTCACAACACAAAAATCAAGAGCATGTTCGGATCATATTACATCCAAAATGATGTTCTAAATTCACAAAATAGAACACATGTAGAGTTATGCATTAAAACATTTCTCACGATCAAAAAGACATACAAAGTGCTTTATTTGCTTATCAAGATGTTATGAGATCATTTATATAAAATATTCAAGAACTTGTAAACTTTGTTTCAAAAAATTCTGACACATATTCCAAGCAAACAAAGCAAGCTAACTTGGATTTTGACATGATTTTTGATCCCTTGAAGAACTTCAAGAATTATTTTATTTTGATTGAAAATCCCTTATAATAGAGCAAATTGATCTTTGACAAAGGAGGTTCTAATAGATGTTATGTCAAACAGTATGTTTGTTGCTTCAAATTGCTTGTTCCTTTTTTTATAACGGAATTCAATTTTATGTATCTTTATATATTCTAGATTGTATTTATCATATGTTTAATTAGTTAATATATTATAGTTTTTTTCTTCTTTCAAGAGCTCTAAAACTACCTTAAATTTTATTTTATATGATATTAATTATTGAAAGATATTAATGATAAAAAATGTAGCAATATAATCTTTTTTTTTTTTGGTATATTTCATCCTATTTTAAATTAATTAATTTTTAATGTAAACATATTTCTTAAAAGAAATATTTCTATTATTTTCATATTATCAAATTGCCTAGGACTAATGTAACGGCCCCGGAAATTTAAAATGAAATATGTATATTAAAAATGTCAAATGTGGAAGTGTAATAAAATTTTTGATTAACATCCCTTACACAAAATCAAAAACGTGCTCAAAATATAAAAGAACAAACTAACTAAAAGAAATACTCGAAAATAAGAACTATAAATATAATTACGGAGTCTTTAGGCGTCCCCTTCGTCGTCTTCCTGCGGAACGGATTCGGGAACAATGTCTTCCTGATCTGAAATGGTTAAATAAGGAATGAGCTACACCAGCCCAGTAAAGATATTACACTATCTCACTGCCACGGAGGTAAAGGTGGGTAGGAAATACAAAAGGACCAATGGAGCATAATTTATAACAAATTCTTTTATTAGTAATAAAATCTTTTACTGTCCACTTACCTCGGTGAGATCCATAAAACAACATATGAAAGCAATAACATTATCATCATCATGAAATCATATGAACTGTATAACATAATACTTACCACACTTTTGCATTTCAATCATTAAACAACATATTTTCCTCATTTACCAGCCTACTAATATCCATGGGGATCCATAGGAGTCCCGCTACCCGTGAACCTTAACATTTATAACCTGATTCCAGGGCCGTTCCCATACCCCGTTCGGTATGGGCGCCAAAACCATGAACCTCAATACCCCGTCCGGTATGAGGGTGAAACGGGCCGTCCCCATACCCTGTCCGGTATGAGCGCCAAAACACATAAGGTCTCCATACCCCGTCCGGTATGAGAGACCATGTTCTCGGTAGGGTTCCCTACGGACCCGGTCCGTCCACCATCTCCCAGGATATCTAGTCAGG
>NW_019014545.1:916948-931770 GCF_000150535.2 Carica papaya
CTGTCTTGAGACTTTAAAAAAAAGAAAGACTATGCAAATATAAAAAAATAAACTTTTTTTGCAGTGATAAACTAAATCTTTTTTAAGGTTTGTTATCGGCATATACAGTATTATAGTTGACGAAAAGAAAGTAAAAACCATCAGAGATTGACCCACGCCTAAGACAGCAAGCCAGGTGAGAAGTTTCCATAAGTTATCTAGTTTTTAAAGACAATTTGTAAAAGATTTCAGTTCCATAGCTACACCTTTGAATGAGCATATGACAAAAGATGTCAAATTTATATGGATTGATAAACAAGAAAATACTTTTACTTCATTGAAAGATAAATTATATACTACTCATATTCTAACATTGTCTAACTTTGAAAAAAAATTTGAGCTTGAATATGATGCCTTAGGTATAGATATAGGTGTAGTACTAATGCAAGAAGGGTGTCTCATTGCCTATTTCAATGAGAAGCTTAATAAAATATCATTAAATTATTCTACCTACGATAAGGAGCCATACACCTTAGCGTTTTAGAGGTGTGGCACCATTGTTTGTTACTAAAGGAGTTTGTGATCCATATAAATTATGAATCTTTAAAACACTTAAGGGGATAAGGTAAGCTCAACCACAGACATGGTAAGTGGGTGGAATTCATCAAGTCTTTTTCCTATGTAATCAATTAAAAATAAGGTAATGATAATATTGTAACATATGTTTTATCATGGAGGTATGTTTTACTTTTAACTCTTAGTTCTAAATTGCTAGACTTTAAATATATTAAAGAACTGTATGCTGAAGGTAAAGATTTTACTAATCTTTATAAGACTTGTGAAAACTACACATTCTAAAAATTTTATGGACATGATAGGTTTCTACTTAAAGATGAGAAATTGTGTGTGTTTGTATCCTTATTAAGGGAATTACTAGTGCGTGAGTCATATAGTGGGGGATTTATGGGGCACTTTGGGGTAGCCTCGACCTTAGACATCTTTTACTAGCCTAACATGTGTAAAGATGTGGAAAACATTTGTGAAAAATACACTAGATGTAGACAAGCAAAATCTAAGTTTTTACCTCATGGATTGTATATTACTCTACTTATTCTTTCTGCATGTTGGACTAATGTTTCTATGGACTTTGTTTTAAGTTTACCAAGGACTCATCGATGAAGCGACAATGTATTTATTGTGGTAGACAGGTTCAGTAAAACGGCATACTTCATCCCGTATCATAAACCAGATGATGCAACAAATATGACAAATTTATTTTTTAAAAATGTTGTATGCTTACATAGTGTTCCTAGGACTATTGGGATGTTAAATTTTTAAATCACTTCTGGCGTGTCCTGTTGAACAAGTTGGAAACTAAATTATTATTTTCTATAGCTTATCAACCATAAACAAATGGGAAAACTGATGTCATAAATAGGACTTTAGGATTTTTTTTATGTGCTGTTGTGGAGAGAAATTTAAAAACATGGGAAGATTGTTTACCTTTAATAGAGTTTGCTTATAATAAGAATATTCACTCTTCCACAAAGTGATCACCCTTTGAAATCATGTATGTATTTAATCCACTAACCTCTTTTGATTTGACCCTTTTACCTTTAAAGGAACTCTCTAATATTAACGGACAATAAAGAATTGAATTAGTCAAGACCATGCATGAAAAAACAAGAAGATACTTGGAGAAGAAAAATGAGTCATATGCCCGTAAAGCCAATAAAGGAAGGAAAGATTTCCTAAACAGAAGAAGTCAAAATTAGATCTTAATGGGGATGGTCTTTTCTGAATCATATAGTGTATTAATGACAATGCCTAAAAAATAGACCTTCCAGGTGAATATGGTGTTTCTACTACATTTCATGTTACTGACTTTTTCCTTTTTGATGCAGGTCCATATTCGAGAATGAATTTTTTTAAGAGGGAGAGAATGATGTAAGAATGGTCCATAAATAGATGGACGACCACCACAACAAAGCTCGACCTAATAAAGAGGATGACAACCAAAGAAGACTTAAAAAAAATTACCATGCCAAGTGGACCCATCACAAGAGAAAGAGCAAAACTGCTATAACAAACCCTTCAACTTTTTATCCAAGAATGGATCAATGAGGAGGATGGGTTTGGATCAAGTGAAGAAGTCCAAGAGAAGAAGAAAACAAGTCCATTAACCTAAGGGTATAATGGTCTATATAACTCAATCCAAGTGGAAGAAGAATAATGGGTGTCGAATCCACCAAAAATAAATTCTTAATTAACTAATAAACTAATATTCTAGTAGTGGTAAGAAGGGTCGAATCCATTGAGAATTGGAAACCATTTTTTTTTCCTTAAACAACGAATAAAAAGTAAATAAAGGGAATGTTTTTAAAGATTCAACATCAATGCAAAATATGAAATAGAAAATAAAAAAATAATATAAATTGAACTCTTTGATGCAAATTAAAAACTAAATTAATTATAAAGAGGATTCCTAGTTGATGAAATAACTTGCTCTAGTCATAGTTAATCATAGATATAAGAATTTATTTTATGGAATAGATACAAGAATTCGTTTTATCCAAAATATGACAAATCAGTTATAGTTATTGGAAACATTCCGACAACCAATCGTTCTTTATTTCTAAACCAACCAAAAAACATTCGTTAGTTGATTTTTTGCTAAGTAGTCTTTGGAATGTCCACAGGATTTAACTTGGCAATGGCCTTGGGAACTAAAAAGACCTCATTCAAGTTCTTGGATTCATCTACGTGAACCGGTCAACTAGATTACTTACCTCATCAGTGCAATACCGATCGCTACTGGGTGTCAAAACCACTCAAATAATTACGGATTTTAGGAGTTCGGCTAGTTGCTTATGGTTTCTCTTCTTGTATGATGGGCCATGTTCAAACATATTCAAAACTGTAAATATATAGGTGCAGAAAATAAATAAACACCAGCTCTGAAATAAAATTTAAATTAATTTGATTAGATCTCATAAATAAGTTATTGAAGTTTGCTAGATCTATCAACTAGAAAAAATAAATAAATCAGCCACTCATGATAGATTTTTTAACACAAATGAATTCTTAATAGTAAAGAGAAGAAGAAAGATGAAGAAAAAAAATTGCGGAGGCAACAAAAGTTGTTATGTGCGGCGTCGGGAAGAAGAGATGTGATCAACCTACTTGGCAGCTACCATCTTTGTAGAAAAAAGGCTAGAGTTTTTTTTTTTATTTTTTTTATTATGATATTTTTCCTTAAATTTTGGTTTATCCCAAGTTTTTTAGAATAATCTTTCCTTAATTTTTGACCTCAGATCTTGGCTGAAAGAAGATTTTTTTTCAAATTTAAAAAGTGTGTGTTTTCATTTAAGTCAGCTGCTATGCAGGATCCTTAGCCTTGCCTAAGGCTAAATTGTATAAGGCATGACTCTTTTCATGAATTCTTCCTATTTTTTTATGTTTCGTCATTATCTCATGTCTTGCAACAAAATATAAAAAATAACTAGGATCAGATAGCATACTATCAAGTTTAACAACTTAAAAGTGAATGATAATAATGTCGTTTTTAGGCACTATCAAAGAAAATAAACAATAAAGAAAAAAATATTTTCCCATAAATGATAAATCTTCTTCCTATGAGATTTTATTCCCTAATCCTATAGAAAATCTTCTCCTTTAAAGAGAGAACAAGCCAAAAACAAAGATTTCTTATTAAATCATGTGATATCTTAAAAAAAAAAAGAGGAAATCAAATCACATTCCTTAAAAAACAAAATCACCTACGATTTAGGAAAGATATATGTGGTCTATTTGCTTCTTTAATTGCCAGCCCTAATTTACTATATTTACTTCCCCTAATCCCTCCATAATTAATTTAAATATTTTTATTTAAAAATAAAAAATATTATCTAACCTATTCTAGTCAAACTCTTCTTAATTTTTATTATTTTCTCATTGAAGATAAGATTAAATTTTTTTATAATTTTTATCATTAATATATGAGATTTATTTTTTTATAATGTACATGGTTTATTCCATAAATAGATATTAAATTCACAATTGTAATCATTCAGGTTTCAATTAATAAAATTATAAATTTTCTTTTAACTAGTAAGGTGTCTTCATCATTTTTATTGAGTAAGCAGTTTGATCAACTTATTAAGATATCTCTTTTAATGTTTTTTCTATTTTTATTCTTTTAATTTTTTAATAATTTTAGTTTCTATCACTCTATTAATAAAAAGTTAAATAAAAAGAGTTTTTATATGATTAAATTTTTTATACTTTAATGAGTATTACGTAAATTCTGAATTATATTACTGATTCTATGTTCCGCATTAATAGCAGTAGATTATCATAGTATATATAAAAATAACATAACGGGAAGCTTCATCGAGCTTGTCTTTAATTTTTGAAAATGCCTCCACAATCACGGTGGAGGTATTGCAGCTTGAAAAGATTAATTAATTTTAATATCGTCTCAAAAAATTAACAATCAGCTTACACATACAACGAAGTTGATTATTATGGCCAACTTTCTTGTTTCCACGTATATATTGTCTAGTGGCTTCTCCAGGGAAAAGTGGATAAACAAAAATATACAACTGCTCAATATTATATTTGATATATATATAGATATATATATATGTCACGAGTTTAACGGATTAAGATCATATTAATCGATTGATATTGATGACGAGTAAATATACGACAAAAGACAAACTGGTAAAAATCTAGTTTGGACACGATGGATAGCATCTATGATATTGATGTGTACTACTGAATCAAAATATGAATAAAAGCTTTAATTACAAGTCAATTTTCTTTACATATGTGTATAAGATCTATCCTTGAATTGAATTGTGGATAGTTACATATACAGTCATCCCATTACTGTACCTGTTTTTTTCACTTAACTCAATGACCTGTGTACATGTGTGTCTGTATATATATATATATGAAATTAATACAACACATAATGATACATGGGGTAGAATTCAAACTACTGGTATATACGCATGATGTCTTTTTTTAAATTTTTTAATGAAGGTTGATGTGCCTATCAATATATATGTATATATATGTATGTATATGATGTGTATATATATGTATTCGTGTGTGTGTGTGTGTGTGTGTGTGTGTGTGTGTGTGTGTGTGTGTGCATGTGCCGTGTGTGTCTCTGAGAGAGACGTGAGATTTGAGATGCAGCAATTATGAATGCTGAAAAGGCGCTTTCAACATGCAGTAGAAATTAAAGGCAGAGAGAAAAAGCGCACGTGAAAACTACCACCAAAAACAAGAAAACAAAGAAGACTAGAGATGGACCACTTCATCAAATTTTAAATTTACTTACATATATATATATATATGTATATATATGTGTCTTCACCATTGACATGTGACTTGTCTTGCTTATTTCGTGGATCTAAAAACTTTTCTGAAAACATTTTTTAAAATTTATTTTGTGAGATATTTTTTACAATAAATTTGCCCTATATTGCAATATTAATTAATAAGTATTGATGTTTTAGATATCATATATTATTATTAGAAAAGAAAAGAAAAGATTATAATCTATTAATTATATTAAAAATAACAAATTCAACTTCATAATATTAATTTTTTAGTAATTAAATATAATTAGAAATAAAAAGTTCAAAATTTATAACCTAAATAATACAACTATTTATCAAATGCTTAAAGCAGCCTAATGAAGTTATATATATATATATATATATGTATATATCTCCATCAGGTGTCCTCTTTTATATTCCATGTTGTCAAAGTACTTCTGCCTTGCTTCGATTACTGGTCCACTTAATTGATGCGTCACGTTAATGTCCAAAATATCTTTATTGTCAAGCAAAAAATATATATATATATATATAAATTTAACAATCATGCTTGGGCAGGTGGTGTATATAAAATATGTTATATCAACTGATTGGTTCATTAAATATATTCAAAGTTGATAGTAATCATATTCATATATCCTTTAAGCTAATTGAGCTTATTATATACACGTTGATAGAAGGTTAGTTTCTAATAATTATGATATTATATACCTTAAACCAGAATTAGTTTATAAGTCACTCTTTATTAGAGAATATTTTGAAGTAAAGAAATTTGCTATTCTCTCACACACAAAAATACGAACTCTCTCTTGCTCTCACGTGTAAACTTTGAGAAATTTCATAAATTATGAGGCACAACTTTATGAAAAATCGTATTTTAACTGCTTTTAACTGACAAAATAATTTTTCTTGTTGGAATAATACTTTAAATAAATCTCACATTTTTAATAAGATGATTATGTGTTACTCATGCCGTACTCTTCTCTTTTCATAAGATGATTGTGTGTTACTCATGTCATATTCTTCTCTTGACTGATTGTTTGCATAGACTTCAAGTCTCTTGCATCATCACAAGTGATATATGATACCTTGATATTCAGGAAAAAATTATTTTTGTGGTAATGTATGTATGAAATTTGCATAGGTAATGTTTGTTTTGCTAAGTATTTAATATTTGAATGAAATTTTATATTATTATTTATCGCCTCAAACAAATCATTCTTCTTCATTTTTATCAATTCTTTTATGGGACGAGAGTTACATGCGATTCTAGTACGTGGCTTGTTATAGATATATGGTTTAGGGCTTCATCTATTAAACTTTTATGTGACGTATTTTCTAAATATTGCAATAAACCAAATGTTTAGAATGTGGCAAAATCTTTAAATAAATATATGTTAGTTCATTTTTCTCTTATTACAAGGTCAATTCATGGATTAGGTAGGCTCATGTTTCTTACAATTTTTTTAATACCATACCCACCTCAATTTTGTTTACCACTAATTATTGTGCTAATAATAAAGTGAGGTGCCATAAGTATGGAAATAAAGAGGGGAGAGAAGCCACTAGAAAGGGTACCAGACTAACACCCTTCTATTATAGGTAAATACACCTCCTAGTGCGCCACACAACTGTGTGGCAAGCTAGTGGCTGCCTTTCAATCCAAGAGCATTTCGAAACCCTTTCTACAATTCAATTTGATTTTATCTCTCTGGTCTTATTCGGGATGTCTTATTATAGGTTCTTATAATTTTTAATATTTTAATGTCTCTAATCTTTTAAAATTGAGCATATTTACCATTACAAAGTTTTACTGTTATTCTTATTATCATTATGATTTTTTTGATCGAGCAACATGTGCCAAAAAAATAGTACCTATAAGGAACATCCTTCCACAATATTGAAGTCTCTTCAACATAATTGTGAGATGAGACAAATCCATTTCTATCTATTCTTTTAGTTTCTTATTAAATCAATCTTTCAATGGGATGTGTTACAATGAAGTAGTAATTTTATCATGACATATAATGTTCATCTAGGGGTTTACCACGTGTGCTATCCCTATCACTAACTTTTTTAGTTAGAATATAATTTAAAGAAGCACAAAAAATTAAAACTTAAAAAATTATTTTTAATTGTTAGTTTTACTTTCAATTAAATTTTCATTAGCAAATCAAAATCTTACGGAGATGATGAACATCCATACTTGAAAGAATATTGTTAGAAAAATATGTGTAAATTGATTTTTCGTATGTTTTCTTGGGGAAAAAAAACATTTATATTTTAACGATAGCTTTAGTATTTGTTACTTCATTAAATTAAATTATATTATCTTTTGCTAGGTCATAATTTTCTAAATCTAATGGAAGCAATTGAAATTAATTATTAACTTAGAGGACACACAATAATCATAAATGCGGCAGTGGCAAGGTGGCCAAAGCTTTTCTTATCTGCGTTGATTCCCAGTTTAAGATCTAGGACTTGCTAAATCCTTACAAAAAAAAATTATTCAAGGGAATTTAATTAAAAAAAATGATACTCATTTAAAAATTAGACTTAAATTTGTTTTGAGGGAATTTATTTTACATCCCCCCACTTAAAAAATGCATATTCACTTAAACTTAAACTTTATTTGTACTCTTTAATAGGAAGTGAGAGAATCTAGAGAATTTATATGTTTTGATAAAAGATAACTTTTACCCACCAACCAAATAAAATCCTTGTAGAAGGGAACTTAATTTTTAATCCCCTTTGTTGGGAATAGAGGGGGTTAAAGAATTCATATCCTTTTCTTTGGGCCAAGGGAACTCAAAGAACTTAGACTACTTAAAAATATAACTTTATAGCCCCCAATTATAGTGATGTAATTTAATGAATTACTAACACAACTACCTTCCTCACCTCTTTTCTTGTCATCGCACGCCCTAATATCATAATGAACATCGAAAAAAGAAAAAAAAAAGAAAAAAATGCAACATTAGACAAGGTGGCCTCCTTTAGACAAGGTGGTATCAGAACAAGACTCTTCACCACTCAAGAATCATCTTTCATTTAGAGGTGTTGTTACAAGTAAATTGGAGATGGAGATTGAATGTGGTAGTTGTTTAAAAAAATATGTTAAACTTGGAAAAGTCGTTGAACATGATTACTGATTCTAGTAAAGAAGTCTCTTATTCTCTTTGCCAAAGATATGAGTTTAAACCCTTGTAATCATTGTTTGTATGGTAAACAACATAGATTTCTTTTATTAATTCATCTAACAGAAAAATATATATTCTTGAATTAGTTTGCTCTAATATATGCGGTCCTGTTGATGTGGAAACTATAGGAGGTAGCAAATACTTTATTATTTTTATTAATGATACTTCATCAAATGTTTGAGTGTTTGTTTTGAAAATAAAAGAGCAGGTTCTTTAGTACTTTAAATAGTTTTATGCCATGGTAGACATTTATGTATTTACCTAATGAGCAGAGACAGAAGCTTAATGATACGACAGTTTCATGTATTTTTCTGGGTTATAGATATGTTGAGTTTAGATACAGATTATGAACTCCATTAAAGAAGAAAGTCATCAGGTCCAGAGATATAATTTTTAATGAGTACAAGACCTTATTAGACTTTGAAACATCAGAGAAGATTACAAGTGAAGATATTCATCTTTTTGTATTAGTTTCTCCTTCAATCAAATATGCCATAGATGAGGGAGGATTACATGATTAAGAAAGGATTGAAGATATGTCAACATTAGATGATGTTGAGTAGGAAGAGCATCCCCTTGCACCTTAAATTACATAAAAATCCCAGCTTAGAATATCAAATAAAATATATCATCTTTCTACTAAATATCTCAATTCTGAGTATATTATAGTTACTAAAGAAGAGGAGCTAAGAAAGCTTTTAAGAAGTTCATAATCATAAAAAAAAGCTCAGTGGTTGAAAGCAGTGTAGAAGGAGATAAGTTCTTTAAAGCAAAATAATACTTATGAGCTACTTGAACTTTAAAAAGGTATAAAAACTTTGAAAAATAAATGGGTGTACAAGCTTAAGATGGATGGTGAGAAGCTAGTGAAATTTAAGGCATATTTAGTAGTAAAGGGTTTCAATCAAAATAAAAAGATCGATTTTAATGAGATATTCTCTCATGTTATAGAGATAATTTCCATTAAGATAATTCTTAGTTTGGCTGCTAGTTTAAATCTTGAGTTTGAACAGTTATATGTGAAAATTGCATTCCTTCATGGTGATTTAAAAGAAGAAATCTACATGAATCAACCTAAGGGATTTGAAGTAAAAGGGAAAGAACACATGATTTGTAGGTTAAAGGAGAGTTTGTATGGGTTAAAACAAGCTCTGAGATAGTGGTACAAAAAATTTGATTCGTTCATGGTGAGTCATGGTTACACCAGAATATATGCAAATCATTATGTGTACTTAAAGACATTCCCAGATGATAAGTTTGTAATTATATTGCTTTATGTGTATGATATGTTAATAGTAGGACAAGACATTAAAAATATTAATGGTTTGAAAAAAGGATTGTTTGGCTATTTTAATATGCAAGATTTAGGACCAGCATGATAAATTTTGTATTTGCAAATAATTCGTGACAGGAAAGCTAAAAAGTTATGGTTGTTACAAGAGATGTATGTTGAGTAGGTTCTAAACATATTTAATATGAAGAATGTTAAGTCAATTAGCACACCATTTGCTAATCACTTCATATCTAGCAAAGAATAATATTTTTCTACTCAAAAGGAAAAAGAAGAAATAGCAATTGTTCCTTACTCATCTGTAGTTGGGAGTTTAATGTATGTTATGGTTTGCACTCAGCCAGATATTATTCATGTTGTTGGTTTTGTCAACAGTTTCTTTCTAATCTTGATAAGGATCATTCGGAAGTAGTGAAATAAATTTTCAGGTATTCGAAAGGTAATTTTAAGATATGGTTATGTTTTGGAGGCTCAGAACCAATTCTACAAGGATATGGATATGCAGATATAGTAGGTGATTTTGATAGTAGAAAGTCTATAGGATAAGTGTTTACTTTTGCATGGGGACCTATATCATGGCGGTCAAAACTGCAAAAGTGTGTTACTCTATCTATAATTGAGGTAGAGTATATAATTATGACTAAAGTAGGTAAAGAGATGCTCTAGATGAAAAGATTCCTCAAAGAGTTGAGTTTGAAACAAAATGAGTATGTGATAAATTATAATAGTTAAAGTGCTCTAAATTTGAGCAAGAATATCACATATTATTATTGAACTAAGCATATTGATGTGAAATACTATTAGATTTGTGAAATGGTGAATAATTAAGAGATGTTATTAAAAAAAGTCACACTAATAAAAATTTAGTTGATATATTGACCAAGGTGGTGACTCGTGACAAACATCAATCTTGGAACTAAGCAGTAATTGAGTAGTGAATGAGTAAATATCTCCACATGAGCTGTAGGGGGAGATTGTTGGGTTGTGTTTAGCCCACATGGGCTAATTAATAAATACAAAAACAAAGATAAGGTTGTCAGATTTAGGAGGAATGGTTTTCTCCCTCTTATATGTATATATATACACATAATTGAAAAAAAAATGGCCCTAACTTCAGTTTTTTTCCCTTCATGCTCTTAGATAAATCGAGAAAAAGAAAGAAAACAAAGGGTTTTATTTTGGTTTCTCCTCTCTCTTACACACGGACCAAAGGAAAGAAAAAGTGCTACAAAGTTTGGTAATTTTTATTTTGCTCTATTCTGTGGATTATCAAAGATTACAAATAGATTTTGGAATCGCTTTGGAGATTTATTCTCTAGGATTCTTGATGTGATCATTCAAGAAAAATCAAATTAGTCTAGGAAAGTATTGATGTATTTTCTCTATTATTGGTGATCTCAAGTGTGAATTACTTGATAATATCTTGTACTTGATTCTTTGATAGTGAATTTGACTTAAAATTTAGTCCGTGATTTTTTCCTCTACACTAGAAGGTTTTCCACATAATCTTGTGTCTATTTATTATGTGGTTGGTTCTTTATGTGCATCAATATTAATTTACAGGTTGGTTGGCTCGAAAATATTAATTAGACTTTTGGGGATTAATTTTGTGATTTTCTTAATTTGTACAAATAAGATTAGAACTTTTTGGAATTCCCAACAAGAGAGGGATCCTCCACCTTTTCTACAGAATGGTGAACCAATTAAGTTAGCATTGATACAGTCCCCATTTCTTGTTGTTATATAAATATAGCTTTTAAATATCTTTTCCCTGTAAATAAGGAAAAGTAATCAATAGCTCTAAGTTTGATAACTTATATACTATTTTTTTTTTGACTAATAATGAGTATTACACAGGGAGGTATGCAATTCGACTATGAAAAGTTATATAACCCATTTGAATAAGCTTGTTGATTTATTCAATCAGGCATAATGCTTGATAGAAGACTATAGGAGTGGGATATAAGTAGTTACATAAGTACTTATTGAATTTACATAGTTTCTCATTTAAGAGTGATTATGATTGGTTTTTTTTTTAACATTTTAAAGTGGTCAATTTTCATTGCATATAGTTCATAGGGATATTTTAATGTTGACTCAGTGTCTATTTCATTAAGGATAATGATACCATGCACGATGGTTAAAAAATCCTAGGGCCTCAACTTGTGAAGTGAACAACAAGATTAATGGATATCGAGATCCTTTCTAACATAAATCCTTTAATTGTTTAATTAGTTATAATTATATAGAGAATTAAGAATGAGAGTGTAAGAGCTTAGAAAAATAAGGGGACCAAGTTATTACATTTGTTGTAGTTTTGGAGGTATTTATGAGGGTTATTCATGAGAGACTTATAGCAAGCGCATAATGAGTTTTAGTGATATAGGTGGCTCTTAACAGTCTCACAAAATGAAAATTTTAGTAAAGTTATGAGATCTCTAACTTTTTGGAGATGTCAATTATTAATAACAAGCTAACTTTTGTACCATTTATTATATAACGACAAGTGGAATAAAATTATATGGGAATCAAGGGGACCCTCTAGGGTGATCAATAGGTCTTTTAGCATGGATGGGGTTAAGACAAATTTATAGCTACACATTTGCTTAGAGGTGTTCACTCGATAAATCTAGTTTATAACCTTTAGAGGGATGTGGCACATTAAAATGGTATTTCCTCACAATATCTAGCATCTATTTAGGGCTGGACATAATAATGTTACCATTAATTCTCTCTTTAAAACTAAGTGTAATATGATAAGAAAATCAAATCAAATAAAAAATATCTTTCTTGATTAACATAATGTCCTTATAAAAGAGTAGATGTAGTAATTCCATAAAAAAATAATAATAAATATTCTACAAAAGACCACAATTTTGATATGGAAGGGCTTTTGTTGAGATGAAGATGAAAATTAAGAAGTAAAACCTGATGTTGTAACTGAGTAGAGAAGTAGAACAAGTTGCTTCTAATTATTCTTTATCTTAGTACTTCCATGGTATTTTTGGTATTTTGTTTTATTAAACAATGATTTTGCTCCAATGGGTGTTTTCTCACTGAGAATGTTGGTTTCTTCTTGGTTCGAGGTATGGTTATCTCGAAAGGGATTAGTAGGTATATATTACTCACATTTTTATTACTTTGAAATGAAAATAACATATGAATTGTTTTTTAGAAAGAAAATTCACTGACTCGTATGTATCATTATTTCATAAATAAAGTTATGGATTTTATTAAAATAATATTTTTAATATAATATTATTATTATTAATTCTTTGTCCTAAAAATATTGATTTTTGTTTATAAATTTTGACAAGTTAGTACTTAAAAATAAAAATAAAAATTAAAACGGTTAAAAGGAACTTTAGATTTTTCATCTTTGATTTGACCCATCATTAAGAAAATAGTTGCTTTAGATTTTGAAAGACATTATTATTAATTGACCAATCCAATTACATTCAGAAATTCATGATAAGATCCTCCTAATCATTGCCTAAGCTGTAAAGCAAATAATATAATGGTTTTAGAAAACATTTAATTTTTTAATTTCAAAAAGAAGCCAACTTCCTTTAAATTGGGGTTTTCCTTAATCCGAAAAAGTTGGCTGAACCAAATTAAATCAAGGTTAGAATAAAAGGGGATCCTACTTATTATTATTTTTTATTTTTGTTTTAATTATAAAATTTAATAAAATATTTAAAATAAATAATAATTTAAATTTAAAACCTGGGGGATTTTTCCGTTTTTTTGTATTGGAACCGTGCAATGCCTTATAAGGTCAAGTTGAAAAAAAAAAAAAAAAAAAAAAAAAAAAAAAAATTGATTTTGCAAGCACCCAAATTCTGTATCTCACAATAAAATGGAAATAGAAATAGAAATAGAAATTATGGGCCCATATTTTATCCTGTGTGGGACCCTTTAGAAGAAAATCACAAGGCAAGAATCTACAGATTTGCATGATCACGTCAGACGGACGAGATGATTACCCCAATGCATCCTTTCTGGCTTCTGGGCCCACACAGAAAATACGTTATCCAATAGAAACAGCGCAGATGCTTTCGCCATAAAACATTATCCGTATTTATCGACTATCGCCACCTGTCCACCGGTTTGCACCCGCAGTGTTTTCTTTTTAAAAAAAAATAAATATATTAATTAAGTGTTCGTGTTAATCACACGTGTATACGCGTAGTATACTAAAATAGATAAGATATTTTTTGTATTTTTTTGGAAATATTTAAATTAATTAAATAGCAGATACATGTTACGTATTTTTTAAATTAAATAAATAAAATAAAATTTTCTTAAGAATATATTGAGATGAAAATTTTATTGAAAAAAGTAAAACCTTTTTTTTCCTAAAAGCTAGAACCACCAAGATGAGACACTATTTTCTTTTTAAAAAGAAGAATATCATGTTATTAAAGATTAAGTAAATTAAAGTACTAAAGATAGAAAAAAAAATCATAGTATTAAAGAGGAAGTAAATAAATATACTAAATAGAAAAAAAAATTGCAATATCAAAAAAAAAATTAAAATAATAAAAGATAAAATAAAATAAGATATTAGAAAGGAAGCAAATCCAATTATATTATTTATAATTAATTGTAACTAATTGTTTATTTTATCTTTTGTCTTAAACAATCTACATACATAGAACTGTAATATTTAATAAAATACACATCAATCAAAAAACTATTTTTAAAATGATATCAAAGATTTAGACTAAAAAAATTTCAAAATTCTTTTACAAACCTTATTTATCATTCATTGTCGAACTAAAAGAGCTTAAAAGACTATAACATTCATAACTGACCACCACCCTCCTGTCGCCAGCCACTACAAGACTGGCCACCTCCACCACCAACTAACCTTCATAGTCAGTCGTAGAACTAGCCGCAACTCCCTGCAACCGCTAGTCTCAACAACTATCCACAAGCATGCACTGTCGTGCACAACTCTCTTTGTCACTTCATCACGACAAACGTGACGATTTC
>NW_019014546.1:14031-32445 GCF_000150535.2 Carica papaya
AATTGAAACAGTACGTTTTAATTCATTATCTCACAGTTAAAAGTTCATTAGTCTACTCTTCTCAAATGGAGCATCAAACACCCTCCTTCAATTCCTTCCCCTTGGGGTTGAAATTCATTTAGTAAACCAAAAAGAAATTATGATAATATCTAAGGCTAGGTTTAGAACAAATTCAGAAATTATATAGATTTCATTTCCTAATCCACATTTTGTTCCCTTAAGGGTTTATCAAAATTTGGAGTTCACTACTCCAGTTCCAAGTAAATTTAATATGAGATCAATTTTGATCGTTTTAAACAGTGTTGTCACCATATTTAGTCGAACCAAAGCTATGTTTACAATATATACAGAAATTTTTTCATTTGTAAATACACAATTAGATCAACTAGGACAAGATGCAAATTCTGTTAGAAGATTAAACAAATTAACCTCATATGAAATTCGAGGTAGAGTTACATGTGAGGTCAATTTTTACGATTTTAGAGAAGATCTTCCCATACTTTAATTTGAATCAAATTTGGCTTTGCAAATAAATCCTACAAAGTTATAGATTGTCTCCAAAGACAGTATAAGTGTGGATTTGCAAATGAATTCCAAGAAATTTATGGATTCATTTCAAAACATAGCCTAACAGTTGGACACAGGGAATACTTTTTTTCTTTCAAGCCCTAAACATAAAACTACAGAAATGAAAATGAATGGACTCACAATTCATTTGTTCCAAGTATACATGTTAAGTATAATGTTATTATAGAATTCAGTATGTTGACTGATGGAACAAATTGTTTGAATCAAAATTGATAAACGCATAAAAACTAAAAAGGTAAAGGTTATAGCGGGAAATGAGAGAAGAAGGAGATCTTTGGGCAAAGAAATTCAAGTATTAGTTAACCTTGAGTATAATGACTTAACCACTGGTAAGTTATCAAACTGTCAAAAGAATCCATGAAACCAAAAGCTAACAAAAGATAAACTGAATATTTGCACGGAGTTTGAGGAATCAATTTTAAATTGAGACTGAATATAAATCTCTTATTTGAAATTCAATCAGGAAAAAAATAAATTCTATTGTATCCGAGCAGCCTGAATCTGATGTAGTAGAGAGAAGAGTGGCAAAGCAATAAGCCCTGAAGTTGCTATTTTGAAAATTTAAAGTGCAAGCTGAGGAATTAAGTGAAAGGAAGAAACCTTCTTTCTGATGCGAGAATGCCGAGCAGTCCTGTCTTCTTTACTGGTTCTGGCTTTGGCTTCCAGTTGCAGCATGGGAGTAGGCGCGGACACAGAGGATAGTATTTGGGTTCCCCCCAATTTGGGGGAATGCGAACTCCCCATAAACGCAGTTCTATTGCTTTTCAATATCAACCATGATGACGATGAATAACAACTCGTACCGGGGATCGAAGCCATTGGCGTACTTGTTCGATATCACCTAGCACTTTCCCTCCATTCACTTCCCTTACGCTACCTTATCCTTTTTATTATAAAATCCTCGACTCTATCCCCCTTTCTGATCTTTTTACTACTACACAGAACCTAACCTTGACTTTTACCATGTTGTAATTCTTTTAAGTCATAACCATCTCAAAATGTTTACAGTCATAATCATACGCTTACATACATATATATATATATATATTTACAGTTAAAATAAATATTAAAAAAGATTATTCATACTGTTTTGTTTATATCTGAAAGTTATCACTTAACTTGTTAAGTTTGTCAATTTATTTTATTTACTGGTTTTTCAATATAAATAAAACGCACAGTCTAACTTGCTCCCATTTTTCAATTCATTGTCCCCATCTGTCATCTTCACACTCTTTTCTATTGACTTTTGCTTATTATAAAACACACTGTAATCAGTTAACTAATTTTATATATAACAAATTGAATTTTAATTTTAAAAAGTAAGAAGAAAAAAGGGGCTAAATTTTTCAAAGTGAAAACTCTCATTTCCACGCTTTTCTAAACGTGGGTCAAATTTGCTTTTCCATAATTGTAAAGGAGCAATGATCCTCTTAAGCTTCTTATGTTTGTTAGTTCACCATAAAATATAATCTGCTTAGTTACCACTTTTTTCTATCTCAATTTCCCTTGCGCAAGCATTCTTCTTGTTCTCTATAAACAGATTATGCATGAAACTTTTTGCATTAGTCAGTAATTTGTGCCTAACACAACTTTTTGTTAGATTAAAAACCCTTCCCAAGTATTCAGCCAGTTCACCATTCACCATTCAATTGTTTGTTTAGGATTCCAGAAAAAACCAAGCTTCTTCTAAGAAGCTCGTTGTCACAGTAGTTTCCTTTTCCTCCGTCTCATATTCGCCCTCCCCATTGTAATGTACACCTCTAAAACATGGCAGCATGAAATAACAATAACTAGTGGTGACTTACATGGGCTAAAAAATCTCTTGCTTCTATCTCTTAGCAGGAAATTCTTTTAAGTAATCAACTCGTAAGCTGATGGTACATCATGTAACGGATGACCCTTCTGATTTCTTTCCATTATCTTCCTTGCCAGACGGACTTGCTTCCCAATGACAAAGATGAATGCCTTACCCTTTCCTCCAGCTCCTCTGGCAGTTCTTCCCACGCGTCGAACATATTCACTAGGATCACGTGGAAAGTCAAAGAGTACAACATGATCAACACCAGCAAAGTCAATTCCACGCGATGCTCTGATAGTATCACATAAGCACATATTACTATTCTGTTACTTGTTATCTGGTTACCGGGTCCTATTTCAAGTTAAAATGAAGAAATTGGGGTACAAACAAAATCGGCATACCTATCTGTGCAAACTAAAAATAGAGAGTCTCCTTCATGCCAAGAACCAGTGAATTCCTTCATATTTGCGAGTCGCGATTCTTGTGCCACAGCAGCATGGAATGGTAGGACCCGCAACCTAGTTCCTTTTCTGTCAACTCGTTTTAATGTGTTCTCAACTTTTCTGCAGGTCTCAATCTGCAAATTAAGAATATGTAAGAACCTAATGTAGGCCACAATGATCCCAAACAGCTTTGAACTAAATTTGCATTACAAATTTCTCACTTGAAGCTGAAGTTTACCTTATTACAGAAAATTATTGTTTTTGAAACAGGACTTTCCTCCACAAGCTGCAGTAGAGCAGCTTTCTTGTTAAGAAATGCTGTCTCTGGAGTTTTTTCAGCACCACATTCTCCACTGCAATCTACAAGAACCTGGAGATTGAACTCAAAATTTTAGTTTCATAATTACTTACATTGTTCAGAATTAATATTTTTACTTCTAAGGAAAAGATTCACATGTTGCCAGTTACTGAGCATTTTAATTCAAGCTAGATACTAAATTGCCATCTCTATGTTTAATTAATAGAGATTGATATGAGATTACTAGACCCTGAGACCAAATGTTATATTTCTATCCAAGGATCTTGTTATGAGACCAATTGGTATGAGCTCATTAATAGAGAATCCAAAGGTCTTCAAAGTCCTTGAAAGCTCAAGAAAACTTTTCTGAATTTATTGTTCTACTTAACCTCTTTATTCCTTGTATTCTTAGTTTTATACCCAGACTGGAAACGAGCTATTCCATTCAAGAACTGGACAGAAACTGCCCATCCATTAAGACAATCAAATACAAGAGAAATTCAAACACCACAAATTGTCTATCAAGCTTATTGCCCCAACTGAAATACATAGGCATAATATAATCAAAATATAACAACTAAATGTTCAGCAATTAACAGCCCAGCCTTTCATTCTACCTCCAATAGTAGACTTAGTCAAATGACACAATACCAGGGCACATAACAAACATATCTGAACTCGGGAGAAATAATCTCAATTTGCAGCAAAAAGAAATAACATTTTAATTAAGAATCTCACTGAAAAAATTGACTGCATTGACTTTCCAACCTAGTAAGAAAATGCATAATTGGCATTTTTTACCATTCAGATTCAACTAGCAATGCTTACCGATAAAATAAATAATTTGTAATGACTAAAGTTTTAATTTTAGAACCAACCTCTTCAAGGCCAGGGTTTACACGGTGGATACCAGGTCCCATGATTGCTTCACAATCAGGAAAAAGTTCAACCACCTTGTTGTACACATCTATGGGTAAAGTTGCAGTTATGAATAGATATTGCACACTGACGGGTGAAGAACTGATCAAAGTTTGCAGTGCTACCTCAAAGGCCTCATCATTAAAGAGTACATCAACCTCATCTAAAACAGCACTGGAACATGAGTATATTATTAATATCCACATTGACCCTCTTAATACTAATACAAGCAACCAAAGAAGAATACTTCACTTGTCTATACCCCAAAATCTCCATCAGTATCCCATGGAGAGAGAAAGAGAATTTTGGAGTAAGAATTTATTCTTCAATCCTCAAGGATTGTAGCCATACAATTACGACAGACTAAACAAAACCTATAAAGACCCGTGCTTCAAACATAAAACTTCTAGTATCATAGGAAGCCAAAGATAACTATATTGCCGAGCTAGGGCATGTTGATATCATATTACCCATAAATTTAAATTAGAAAGTACAACACGTGAAATCAACAATATAAAAGGAAAAATTCGATTTGAGGACAGTTTGTTTACCATCTCAGATTAGTCAAGCTCAAGAACCCTTCTTTAACTAGGAGCATGAAACGACCAGGGGTCACTATTAAAACATCAACGCCTTGCTCCAAGCTTTCTAGTTGAGTTCTCTGCCGAAAACCACCAGTCGCAACCATAGATTGGAATTGAATTCCATTTTTAGACATTGATCGGCAGTTGCCCAAAACCTGCAAAAGCTTCCATATGTGTCAAGGAACAGATTTACTGCGATAGAGAAGGATCCAATATCAAAACAGATATCCAAATCCTACAATTTAAATGACAAAGAGATTTAATACTTCAGCCAAGATTAAAGTACTTGATTTATTGTCTGCAATTAGTAACACCAAAAGTCTAAGGCTTAACCCTTTTAAACTTCCCAACAATCAGAGAATATATTTGAATGTTATCCTGGCAGATGGAAGAGAACCCCATTTTTGAATTAAAGCATACGGATAGAGACTACCATCTGAAAACCATAAAGCTTGGTCCAGCCATGCATCATCTCAGTTTTTAGTTAGAATCTTACGTACTGAAATTGAAAAACTTGAAGCCTTTGCCTCTGTCTAAGGCTCAGCAGCACCTCCTTACATCCAATAAGAACGAAAAAATCTACAAGCTTCCTTTCACTTGAGACCTGTGGGAATTGTCTTTTGTTGTTTTGACTTTGGCAATCAGCAAGGATTTTAGATTCAAACAAGCAGATATTTTAAATCAAGGGTGAAACTTTGTTATATGATGTGAGAAATGAGATACTTAAGGCCTATAAAAGCAGTTGTCTGCTACCATGAAGTTAGCTTAACCTTTGAGAAACTTTTAGGACGTCTTGAGAAAAAGAGCAGCTATGTAAACATTCTTTTCCTCCTTTTCCATGTCCTTTAGTTATGTGCAGGAAAGCAACCCCACTTGCCCCAGTCCTTTCAATTGCAGTTATTTTTTGAACCAAAGAAGAGTTTCTTGTTCTTCAATCTTAACTTCAAGCTTCTTCTAAATCCAAGAGACTCACAAGATAAATAAATTAGTTGGGTAGAGTTTCAGCAGTTCACTAATAAGTTCAGAAAATTCATTTTCATACAGTAACTTACTTTTTGGTAATTCCCACAGTAACAAATATATTTGTTTTGCACCAGTTACTGAGAATTAGCAAAGTACTCAAATTGCCATACTTGGCACAAATTACTTATGTTCAGTAAGCCATTGACGACAAGGGGCAGAGAAACCAAAAAAAAACAAATCGGTTTGTCTTTTGGCTACTGACCTGAGAAGCCAACTCAGCGGTTGGTACCATTATAACTACTCGAGGACATCGTGATGAAGATTGGCTATGTCCTTGAAGTTCTTCTTGCCTAAGACGTAGGATCATAGGTAGAAGATATGCTAATGTTTTTCCTGATCCACTCTGATCAGCTATAATACAACTTTTTCCTTCAATAGCAGGAACGAAAGCCATTGCCTGCAGTCAGCCATTGAAGAAATGTATTGATGTAAATAGTACCCAATAAAACCACGTAATCCGGCAATTTGCAACAACTACAATTTACCATGTAACTCCCGGCAATTGTAACAGGAGTTTTTCGCAATAACTACAAGTTGAACCGAAACTAACTGCAACGAAATTCCTAAATGTATCTAACCTATGCTTTTTGCTAATTGGGAGGGTAAAGGGTTGATATACCTGAATATGTGAAGGGCGCAGGAAGTTTTGAGCTTTAAGCGATTCTATAACATGCTCACTGCAGCCCAATTCTCTGAAGGTTTTTTTACTAAAAAAACCATTGTCAGCAGACAGTTTATGGAATCTCAGATGTTGGAGGGTTGAATCAGATTCATGGTGACGAATGGAGCGGCTATTTCCCCATCTTCTTAAGTTAGAATTGGCCGGTTTTGAATGTGAAAGTTGGGATCCATCTCTTGGGGCATCGGGTTCGTGAGGTTTATATGTGGTCGTTGGAGGAGGTACTGCCCGATTATCTCCATGTCTTGCAGTTGCAGCGTAATTGTCTGTGGTTTCTCTAAAATCCCGTAACCGAGTTGGAGCATTTGTTATCATCTTCTTCCTCATGGAATTGAGTATAGAAGCAGATATAAGCGTAGATTGGTGGTCTTCAGCAACATGTTCATCTTTAAGAGCAATTTCTTGCTTCATCCGGGAAGTCTTTCTTCTGACAATAGCTTTTACAGCCTTAGCTTTTAAATTTCCGAAACGGGCAACTGATTTGGCGACTGGGGCAGTTGGGATACCAGGTGCCGCACCTGGATTGCCTGTCAAACCAGAAAAGGCTGGATTGTGAATTAAAAGAATAAAAGAGAAGGTAAAAAGGAAAGGAAAAACAGAGAAAAGAAATAGAGGAGAGAACATGAAGACGGATCCCCATTGGGAGTTTGGTGTTGCTGGTCGTCAATTCCTCCCCAAACGATGATTTTGTCTCCGGTATCGTCGTGAATAAGCTCATAAGCGCCTGGAGTTTCCATGGGTTTCCGGCTATAACCACTCCTCACCCCTACCACTACACTCTTGGCGCTCCTACTACCCAACTGCAACGTCCACCTCCTGCTGCTAGTGGTGGAACTGGGGTTTCCCACCGGAAATAGCAGAGGAGCCTTTGCCAGCATTCTGTTCTTTTGTGTTGAAAAAAACGTAAAGACAAGATTTTTCTTTTATCCTTTACAATCTTTAAGCCCGGGAATTTGATTTGAGAGGTAAGACCCTAAGAGCATTGTTTTTACAAGTTTGCCATGACTAAAGGAGAGAAGAAAAGGTTTTATTTTTTATTATTATGCTTTTTTCTTTCCTTCAAGAGAAATTTTTTGTTTAGAGGGAAAAAAAAAAAAAAAAAAAAAAGCGGCTGGCCACGTATCAACGTGTTACTCGATGAGCCAAAAATGTGGCTCTCCCATATCCAGCAAATCACGCAGAACCACTCCCAAGAAAATAAAAAGAGGGAGACTTTGAATGGAAGGTGGAAGACCCAGCTATGGTAAATCCAAGGACACACGATAGCTTCGTCACGGTTGGCTCTTCTTTTGGGGGAAGTCATATATTAATGACTAGTACTCAGAGCAGCAGTAAAGTAGGTTGGTTCGCCTTACTAATTCTTCGCCAACTAAATTTTGTACGTTTGTTTTTGTAAAATTTAGATTTGATAAAAGTTTGTTGTTTTGGAATGTGTAGAAGAAAGCGATGAAGATCTTTTGATGGTTCCTGATGTAGAAGCGCCCCGCTCTTGTACAAATAACAAGACTAGTAGCAGTTGTGGTGTTAATGATAATAATGGCATGATTAATCCAGAGTCTCCGAACCAGCCCAAGCGTCGCAAGGGACGGAACCCAGTTGATAAGGAGTACAGACGGCTCAAGAGGTATTCCCTTTTCCTCTTTAATAATTTTGTTTTACATTCTTTTATGTGAGAAGAAATGTATATAGTTGAGTGGTACTTGAACCCAGTCATTGTTTTTGTTGAAAATTTTGGAGAAAACTGGAAAGTAAATGTATAAATACGTTTAGGTTGCTAAGAAATCGGGTGTCTGCCCAACAAGCTAGAGAAAGGAAGAAGGTGTATGTGAATGAGCTGGAATCAAGAGCCCAAGAATTGCAGGACAGAAATGCAAAGCTAGAGGAGAAGATTTCTACTTTAGTAAATGAAAACACCATGCTTCGAAAGGTAGGTAATACCATCTTCATAAGCTCGTATATATATATATATTTATATACTGATCAGTTTTCTTCGGTACCTGCAATTTTTGTACTGCCAGGTACTCATGAATACCAGGCCTAAAGTTGATGAACATGTTGAGGGCAAACAGGATCAGTTGGGTGAAGCATAGGGACTCATTGTGTTATATTATTTGCTAAAGAACCAGTGTCTGGTGTGATTGGGAGTATCAAATATTATTGCAGTTTCTGTCTCTTTTTCACTTCGGCTTACCTCTCTTTCATTCAGTGGGCATGTCAAAAAGCTTGTATCCAACGACCAATTATTATCATACTCAACATTTTGTACAGACCAGTAACTAAACAATACTTACTACGCCTTTTTAAGAATTTGAAATCCTCTAATCATTATCTTAATAGTAAACTAACACGTGTCGATCTGAAATTATTTTATATTTAAAATAATAACGATAATTTTTTATTTCTTTCTAATTTTGTTCACATAAAATAATATTTATATCATCATATTTTATAAAATTCTAAGCGCTGCGCAAAGGCAAGGCAGATTTGCAACGAAAGCTTTCCCGAATCTTCTCCAAATTGCTAGCAGGGGGTCATCTCGCTCACACTTTTTTACTTTCTCATCCCAATAAATACGATTTTTGGATACCAAGGGTGAACCGGATTGCCTCGGAAATAAATTGAAGTCCTAGATCTAATCGCAGACTCCTCCTTCAACCCGGGCTGCAAAATTAGAGCTCGGAAGTGAAGGGTTTGGCATGGCCAACTGGAGTGCAGGACGAGGAAGAGCAAGTCGGGGAATGCTGCCGCTTCTGGCACTTCACGCCGTCACCGAGTACTATCGCTTGCCGTGGAAGCCGCCGGTTACTGCCGGCCTTCTTGCCGCCAACACGCTCATCTATTTGAGGCCCGGTTTTTTCCATCATACCCTTCCTTCTATCGACGAGGTCTGGTTCAATCCCCACCTCATCATCAAGGTACGTGTCTCTCTTTCTCTTCCTTGTTTTGACCAAATCCCTTTTCAGTTGTTTTTATGCTCATTTCTAATCTCCCTTCCTGATTCAGTTGCTGGATTGTATGGTAATTTGGTTGAATCGCTTCCTTCAGATATTGCAAGTTTAACATATTGCACATGATTTCGCACATTTAATCACCTCCTAATTTGGCATTAATCTATCTCTGTCTGATATTTTCTTTGGTTCGGGCTAGTAGATGTTACATTTGAAGTACTCAGCTTGTCCTCGACGAGGTATTTTATTTGAATATTCAACTGCTCTCTATTTGTATGCACATTTACCAAATCATAACCTTTTCTTTTTTGTTTATTTACTTCCTCTGCATTCTTTTTTCTCTAAATTGGGCTTTTTAAGATACTAGTTGTAAAATGCCCGACTGTTACTTCAATGTTTGTTTAACAATAAGAAATTAAAAGCAAAGGCCTCTTATACTCTCCCACCTTTCTTTGTTTTGGCATGAAGAACGCTGATATTGAATTGGATTAACGAGTTAAAAGATTTTATTATGTTGATGGCTTTTTGTAGTCGTCGTTTCATTCCCATAGGTCAAAACTACATCTATAGCCTCAGGAATCAATCTGAAATACGATTACGGGGTTTGGATGCAATGTTCTTTTTGGAAGTGATCACGTATTATGTGATTTCATCTGGCTTGTTAAGATGCATTTTTTTTTTTTTCTGGTGGCTGCATTTCTCTATGCAGCAATTCTGTTTCCTTTATTTCTCTTCCGTGGTTAATCTGGTTATGTTTTGACTTCTAACAGCACAGGGATCTGAAACGCTTCTTCCTGTCACCATTTTACCATCTAGGAGAATCTCACCTTGTCTACAATATGATGTCGCTGCTATGGAAGGGGACCCAATTAGAAACGTCAATGGGAAGCACTGAATTTGCGTCAATGGTGGCAGCACTGCTTGCTATGTCGCAGGGTATAACTGTGTTGCTAGCCAAATCACTTCTCTTCTTTAACTATGAGCGACCTTACTTCTATGAATATTCTGCTGGATTTTCTGGCGTTCTCTTTGCTATGAAAGTTGTCCTCCATTCTCAGTCTGAAGATTACACTAATGTGCACGGACTTGTTGTACCAGCACGTTATGCTGCATGGGCAGAATTGATTCTTATTCAGATGTTTGTTCCTGGTGTTTCATTTCTTGGCCATCTTGGCGGTGTACTTGCTGGGATTCTTTATTTGAAGTTGAAGGGTGGATATTCGGGTTCAGATCCGCTAACTGTAGCTATAAGAGGACTGACTGGTGTATTAAGCTGGCCTATAAGGTTTTTGAGGAACAGATTCGAATCCGGCTGGCAGAGGACTTCAGGGAGGAGAACTTTTGGCAGGGGTCTTTCTAGTAGTGCTTCTGTTGGTGTATGGAGATGTCCAGCCTGTACATATGACAACTCTAATTTGTTAAGCATTTGTGAGATGTGCGGAACTGGTCAGAGTGGGAATCGATTGTTTTCTTCTTCTCAAGGCATTCCTTTGGAAGAATTACGTCGTAGAAGGGTTGAAAGATTTGGTTGATGCCTGATCTTAAATAGATTTATGGTGTTACTGATACATTACGGCCGCTAGTACCACACTAGTTTGAGGGTTGGAAATAATGTCGAAAGCAGCCAGCATGGGGTTCTCCAACTAGATACATTACGGCCTCCACCACATGCACTAGTTTGAGGGTTGGAAATAGTGTCAGAAAGCTACATGAGCGTCTGCAACTAGTTTTCCACCCTGCCCAAATTGATAATGCTTTGATGGTACAGACTATACATTGTCACTCCTCCAATGGTTTGCCTTGGATGCATTGCTGACTCTTGAGGTTGGCGTTAAAGTAAACAAAGAGGCCTTTTGGTAATGTCCAAACAAATGTCTTCAAATTCTTTAGGTATTGATATAAAAATAAGTAGATTTTTGTTTTAAAAAATAATTACATATTGTAAAAAATTAATATATAGAAGAAAATATTATGAAAATAAACATGTAAATTTATACGGAGAACATAAGGAGAAGATAAGATATTTTTCTTTCTTGGTTATTTGCGCGGAATAAGCTTCATATCACATAATTGCCACCTCGAAAGAACTTTTTGGGTCCTAATGTGTTGAAATAGACAAATGAGAGTTAGAAGTGGCGAACATATCTAATTACATAAACTTTTTGGGAGTTTAAGCTAAGCAAGTGGATGGGAAAGATTGGTAAACATAATATATGGCAAATGTGATATGTTAATTTTATGTTGAATTTAATACGGAGATTTAAAATGTGCTACTATTTGACGTCTAATGGTTTGTATTAAATAATTATTCGACTCTTGACACTTGTGCTTAGGGTGTTAGGAGATTAGATCATGTATTAACTCGGAGATTTTTATTGAATTTTATAAATTTTAGTCATACAAGAATTAATATTTTTTAAATAAAAATATATATTTAGATATGCCATGTTAGAAATAGTGCTGTAGGTTTTAGTCATACTAGTGTATCAGGGAAGAATAGAAAAAACTGCTTTTTTTTTCTTTTTTACTGTAATTTTGGGATACATATAGTGCAAAATGGTATATATATATATATATATATGACACAAGAGAATATTATTTTTAATCAAAATGCATTTAGTTTTAAGGAAATATTATCTATAATAATATGATAAATTATGATTTTAATTTAGTATGTTTGGAAATGAATTAGTAGCAGTAGGAGTAGGAGGAGGCTAGTGTTATTAATTGAAATCAAATCAATTAATATATGGAGGAGAATAAGTTGTGAAACACGAGTTTATATGCCTTTCAATATATATACACCCACTCATTCTCCCTCCTGCATGTATATGTGTGTGTGTATATATATATATATGCCTGCCTAATTACTCAAAAGTAAGGAGACGTAGTTATTAATAGTAGGAATAGATAGGATGTTTAAAGAGGAATATATGTGTTTAGGCAGACAGCTTGAATGCACTGCACCGCATGCAGAGGGAGAGACGAAGCCCTCCGTCCAAAAATATTCATAACCTCTTGGCTTACCTACCACACACGTTGCTTTTCTTCCTTTTTCCTCATCTACCAGCTACGCCATTATAAACAACTTCTTCTTCTTCTCTTTAATTATTATATATAACATAAAAACTATTAATTCTTTAACTCTTTTCGCTACTTATATAAAACTAGCCGTATACGATCCTCTTCTATCTTATATTTGCATAACCTATATATTTACAACTAATATCTTCCGCCTTGCAGTGTCTGTGTGTATATATATATATATTCATCTTTTCTTTCTTCTTTTTTGGCTTTTTGGGTGTGTATCCCTACGAATATATGGATGCATTGCATGTCTATACTATAATTAATACATGCATGTATTTACGCGGTACATATATATATATATATATATGCGTTACTTCCTTCGTCACCAAAACATATCTTACCCGATTCTACCTATAGCTTTCACACTTATATATAAATATATATAATATGTATTTTAATCATTGATTAACCCTTCAGATCATCAATTCCCATTAACAAACTCATGGATGGATGGTCATAAAAAGGCAAAGAAAACGGTCACGTCCAAGAGAAAAGAATAAAGCTGCGATCATCGTAATTATATTAATTAAGACTACTTTTTCAGAAAACAGCACTCACTCGTCGTGATCACAATTCAAATATATATATATATATATATATACATACAATGATATATGAGTTCAAAAGAAAAGTATAGATTGTCGTAACACTATATATATATGTATACATATATGTTAATCAAGAATACAACTGGACAAAGCAATATATGTCTCTAGCTAGTTTCCGTAGCCGCACGTACGTAGTCATTAAGATTTTAAAAGAAGCTTTAACTTAGTGAATGAAAAGTGATAATATATCTTGCTAGCTACCTAAGAATATATATATATATATATATATATATACGTACTTAGTTACTAAGGAAAAGAGGATGCATTGTAAATATACAATCACGAAAAGGTAATTATTAATTATATTTTTAAATTCAACTTAAGAGTAAAAAGAATTTAATTAATTAGTAAATATCTATAAATTTTATCGATTTTTTTTAAAGACATATTAGTTAATAGTTAAGATAACTGTGAATATATTTGGGTCAATTCAAAAGTATAATAAACATATATATATATATATATTCGTGGATTCTATCCAAGTTTCATTTACAACCTCCCATCATCAAATTAGCTCTAAAAAAATGATAATTACAGCCTCCACTAATATTTACAAGAGATATTATAGATACAAGTTGGTGCATCTTGACCGTCCAATTAATATATGTAATTAAAACAACCTGGCAAAGTAGTACAGTGGTACTCTACCTAGCTACCTGACCGTGTGATCGTATAATCACTCCTCTACACTAGTTATATATATGTGTGTGTGTCCATCGAGTGTCGGACAGAAGATCATTGACAGTAGCCTGAAAATCAAGTTAATCAAAGTGCGAAAGAGGTGATGGCGGCTTACAGCAGACAAAGAAAGTCGTCTTCTTGCCTGTCCATTTTGAAGATATTCACTTCGTGTTGTTCGCGCGAGAGGGATTACGATTACAGCGACGACGGTGGGCTCGACGGCAGAAGGATATGTCGAAGCGACGAAGATGGCAGGCGGTGGATTGCAGAGCCTGGAATTGATCGTCGGGCTTCAGCCTACATAGCAAGGTTTTACGAGAGTCGCGCTGAGTACCAAACTCTAGCTGCTTAATTAATTAATATTCTTTTGGCTTAAATTTATATGACGTACATATACATATGTCTGTCATCTCATCTCTTTCCCTGACTCTGTGCTCGCCATATAATTTTGAATAACGAAGAGATGAGATCACTATTAACATTAATAATACATTTTTAATTTTTAGAACACATTAAATTTAATTTGCACCTAATATACATTATCCATATCATATCTTAATTTCTACTTGTCTCTCAGTTTTATGTTTTATTAATGTAAACAGAGTTTGGTTCAGAATGTGCATGCAGTAAAGATTTTGGAATAAGAACTATTGACGCCATATACGAGCAGCAACTATAGGTGTAAGTAAATACATGTAATGTCCGAAAAATCATATCATCAAAGCCTAATTTGTGGGCTCTGTATGTGTCGTAGCTAGTTGGTCTAATTGAAACGTAAAGAAGTCAAATCAGGGCTGTTCAATACAGTGGTTGTTGGGCTATAATTTTTTTGTAAAATAGCCGAAGCCAATGAAATAATTGAACATCTAAAATTGCAAGTGATTATAGAGTAAATAATAGAGTCAATAATTGAGAGATTGATGTGAAAGGTTTTGGATTGTATATGTATGGATGGAAGATGATCTGGGAGTAGCGAATAATGAGGAAGGTACAGGGATAGGTACTTCGATGAGTTTAGTTTAGGTGTCTACGACAATGTGTCTTCTGTCTCGTAAAACCACTACGTGGGTGGCCACCCTTTTCCTTTTTCTTTAAAAAAAAAAAAAAAAATGAAATGAAAATTTTGACGAGTCGATGCTACTGTATATAATGTCGTTTCTGGTTAATGGGCATGGACCATATTGCTTACAGTCTAATTTGATTATAATATGTGTACGTAAAAGATAGGGTGATTTGAATATAGAATGTTTGAGAAGAGACAAACCGACAGCCATCTTTGAGGGGGGAGGGGGTTAAAAACTTGAAAATGTAAGATGAGAGGGTTCGCCGCATTAATTGATTGAGTCAATGCTTTTCATCAATTAAAAATGCAAGTCTGTGACCTTCCCCTCACTCTCGGCACCCGGCATGGCCCAAACATATTATTAAAATCTGAACAACTCTTATTCTCGAAACTGGGGTGGATTCATGCACTCAACTCTTCCCCCGCATTCACATTATAACTGCATATATATATATATATATATGTATATATACTGTCTCGAAAAACACACACTAATTCACAAATACGAAATATTCACTTGAGGCTGAGGATATGGTTTTTGATTAACACATGATATATATATCATCACGAAATTAAAATAAACAAATATGTTTGCGTTAAATGTGGGTGATGATAGATATGGGAGGTGTGAATTACAAGATTAAAAAAAAAAAAAAGGAGGAATGGGTTGGGTCTCAGTGAAACATGTGGACGGCACATGTCCTGTGCAAGTGGTAGAGATTAGGTTGACATCCCATATCAACTCAAAATTAAAGAGGCGCACCACCTTCACCATAAATTTCTGTACGAAAGGAAATTTAAAGTTTTGAATTGAAACAATTACTCCGATATTTATTCTTCAACCCCTTCGACGAGCAAGTCCAAGTCAACTTCGTGGATGGCAAAAACGTTTTAATTTAGTGGAGATCGAGAAATTAAATACATTACAATGAAGGGTTATGCACAAGGAGTTGAGGGTAAAATATTTTGCATCATATAAAATTGTAGAGAGGTTTAAAAAAGAGAAGACATTCACGTGCAGAGGTCTGTTTGGGAGCGTGCAGCATGTGCTTGGGTTCAGTGGGCGGACAAGTTTTGAGATAAGAAAAAAAGTTTTTCTTTCTTTCTCTTTCTATACGCTCATCTCACGGATCTTGTTTCTTTCCATCTCTCTTTCCTCCTCTTCCTCTATAAATGTAAAGCAGCTTCCCTCCATGGTATTAGCTAGAGAGAGGAACACCATCGTATCAACTACGTACGGACCGCTACACTACATATATAAAATGGCTTCTTGGAAGAAAACCATCACTTCCCCTTTTAGAAAGGCTTGCACTTTTTTCAATCACCAGCACCAGCACCAGCACCAGCACCAGCACCCTAGGGATCATAACAAGAAATCTCATCAGCCAGGTACGTGTATATATACAGAGTATGTATGTTTTTTGTATGATGGAAAAAGTAAAAAAAAAAAAAATGGATGTGGGTGCAGATCATGATGAAAAGGGAGTGAGGAATCTGCATGGACAAGTGATGGCGTGTGGATACGAGGATGTTCAAGTGATGTGGTCTATCCTTGACAAGTCCAAGTCCGAACCCAACTGCAACATGTCTTCCTGATCCAACCATCACCCTCCTTGTACATATATATAATTTACATATTAGAAGACTCCAAACAACCCAACACAAGCGGTGGCTCTCTCCTTTTTGAATTACCTTGTCATCATAAGGGTGTGTGATTCTCTAATTTTTAATTCACATGTTACTTTGGGGAATCCCCGTGATATTAATGAAATTCACGGCGAGATTGTTTTCTTTTAATCAAAATTATGCACATTCCTTTTTCTCCCTCACCTATAAATTATTTTTATCCCCTTTGTAACAAAGATAAAACCAACAAACACCAAGCAGGTTTTCTTCTGCAAAACCTTCTACGACCTGTTGGCACAAGTGCCGTAAGATCATCTTACTTCCTCTTTCCCTAGTTAACCAGAGACGACGGCCTGGTTAATAATTATTTTAACTTTTTTAAATTAATAATTATTTTAACACACTACATTTTTAATCAAAAGTGAATTAAGGATTATATTTTTTTCTCAGAAAACAAATTATAATCCTTGCAGAAATATTTTTCCCAATTCCTATGACAACAATCTGCATGATTTAAATTTTTAATTATAACATGGATCACATCGTACAAACTAGAAAAAGCAATGATCTTTTTGAATACCAAACAGTCTACTTCATACCCTAGTCAAATGGTACCTAATGTAGTGTATGGGACGGTACCCCCTTTTTGTAATTACCGCCTTTTTATAATATTCTATTCCTTCGACCAAAAAGGAGTAACAACTTATTATTATTATTATTATTCCATTAACCCAACTGAGAGACATATGCGCACAACATTCAGGTCTAAGTCTGACTCTAGACAGAATCTCCAAGCTTAATCTGGGACATTGTCCGACTCTCGACTCAAGACTTGGTCTCAAAGTTCAATCTGGGTCATAGTGTCAAGAATAATACAACTCAAGATGTGGAACCCTGTCTACTCCCAGGCACAACATAGCCAGATTCTCATATATACATAAATATGTATATGTATACATCTAAAATATTTACCAGCCAAAATAAGGTGTAAATCTTCCAACAAAATCCATTCGACTTGTAATATAACCACTTTTACATTAGTATATTCTTTCATATATATAAGGATAATTACACTTACATCCTAACAAACATGTCCAAAATTTATAATTCAAGCATACCAGTCAAATTCCCTTAAGGAGAAATTGTCCTCGCACACCACACAGGCGCATATGATCCGTAGGCATGGCATCAAGCGCGAGACTCCAATCATTGGCTCTCACCCTGCCCATAATAAAAATCGGGCAAAAACAGTGGTCCAAGATTTCTCCAATCAATCAGCTAATCAATGGTCACATCTTCCACTAGATCAATTTCTTACTCATTTTCACGTTTAAAACCTAAACTTCTAAGAAGAGACAAACATCTATGGTTTCTAATCTACAACATTCCAAGCAGTAGGGAACAGATTTTAGCCACATCAACATCCCCAATAATATAATGTAATGATGGATGCATCATGATGACCGCGAAAAGCAATCCATTTAGAAGCCTCGCTGACCCCTCTTTAACCATGAAAGTTACACCAAACAAATACAAGATATCATACAAGGAATATCCATGGTACTCGACCCGATGGACTCCATTCCACAGTGTAAGAACAGAATAGGCTACCTTAAAAAAATTTATAGCTCCAGAAAGGGGAAAAAAGCAATGACAGAGATTCCTAAGAGAGTTAGGTTGCACATCAACTGTAACTACGTCTTCAACCTTTCACAGCTATCTTTTCTGTTTCACTTCACCGAGCATTCCTCTCTTCTCTTGCTTCAAGAGCATCAACTTCCTCATTTGATAAAAGATCAACAATGGGCTCATATACATCCCACTCCTTCCTTTTCCTGGTACATTAGAGAGCCAAAAGGATCATTTGCACCATATTGCAGTTTTCTTCTTGTGTTCTTTCGGGTACATGGCATTTGACAGTAAGAAATATCAAAATGCAACAAAACGATAAGAAAAGGAGAAAACTACATGTAGGGGGAAAAAGGAATTACAAGTATTACAAAAAACATGATATTTCACAGACTAAAACCATGTACTTAAGAAATTCCGAAATAAGCCAGTCCATTA